>JANHQD010001389.1:0-23792 GCA_024721195.1 Marasmius sp. AFHP31 | reverse complement strand
AACCAAAGTCGATGTTGGACAGAGCGACGGCAGTGGAGCATCACAGCTATCCAGGGCATTCTCCCGGATGTTCTCGTAACGTGGGCGCGTGTATAATACATCTTTATTCACCGTCTTGTGCGTAGCTCTCACTTGACAATGCAATAATTCCAGTTATAAGTTGAAATAGATGTGAGTGCTCAGCTTATCGCTAATGATTCTCGCAGACACGCGGGAGGGTAGGCGCTTGTGGGTCCTTGCTTTCCTCCTGCCGAGCCACGCGACACCTTGCGATTTCACTGGAGAAACGAGATAAGGTTATGAACGGATACTTCGGAGTCCAGTAACTTGTATTATTGGCCCCTTTTCAATGACTCGCAGAATATTGATGACTTGACCGGGAATTATATTTATACCTAGAATTTGGGGCCACGATTGATAATCCGACGACTACGAAAAGGTCGGGGGCCAGCCTCGCAAGCTTCCCGCTCAAATGAGCTCATCTGCAGTAAATCATGATCATATGATCAATGGACTGATCATTCGGGACTTTGTGCTGTAGGAATAAGGTAAATCCAGTGCAGAAACCATACTGAAACGTTCACGGTTCACGATATCTTTCGATCCCGCTAAGGCGCAAGACCAGTGACCAAGTGTATACGAAACTCGCTCCGAAAAGGATTTCAATATGCAGTTTGGAAGATCGGCAAGCGGTTACAGCCCCGCATACATCCATATCGACTTTACCCCTCGAACCTTCCCGCCACACGGAAGTATGAGGCCATAAGACCGAATTAAACCCTCGCCACATCCACCATTTCAACCCGTACAGCTTTTAATTTGGCAAAGACGGCCGTCGATATACACGAGAACAAGACATGCAAGGAAACATCGTGAACTCACCTCACGAAGAATACTTCTCAATTCTCTCCCCACAATCCAACCCGAAGTCCTTCGATACGCAACTGATCCAAACGCCCGTCGTCTATGCCCTTGTCAAGTTGAACCGACATAAGACGCGAATCAGCTGGCGTCGCCACATCGTTCAAGCCATCGTCTGCCGACTCTACCGAAACCCGACATCGGGCCTCGAGAACATCGATGAGAGCATCGAAAGTATATGTCGACGCAAAATCTCCCACGGGGAGTAACGATAGGCTCTCGAGCTTCGGGATCAACGAGAACCTACTGGTAGCAGGATTTTTCTGGTTGAATAGAGATAGATAATCGTCCGAAATCCCGCCGACTTGCGCAACACCGAAGGAAAGGTCGTACAACGATGTCAAGGGCGCGATGACGATGTAAAACTCGCCGGGAGGCATTTCGACCCTCTGTATCGACAGAAAAACCAACCGATGTGGTTGTGCGAGGAATTCGGAGAGGATTCTGTGGTCGGGCCCGGACGAGGGGGGCAAATTTAAAGGCCTCAAGGTCAAGTTTGAGACCCGGTCCCAGAAATTTCACCTCCAAGGACTCCAATGACTGCAGCCTACCCGAGATGCAAGATATCCACGGTCGGAAGATGTCACCATCCAACTCGATCCGCAAGTGCCTCCATGAGGGCGAATAAGCGCACAGGGGTGAAAGGAAGCGCTCGAGGGACGTGGTAGCCGGATCGGGAGTCTTCGTATGAACATCAATAGGATGCTTTGCGCTTCGTTGCAGCTGCAGCTGCAAACGATGGCACTGGGTAAGCAAAACGTCCATTGATTGGCCCCCAGCACTGTCGGAAGGGAAGGCAAACGAGACGTTCGTCCACAGGCCGGGCGTGTTCAACGCAGTTTTGCGCCACGATCGACATATCTGGGATAGCACCCAAGGTTCTTTTGAGGGATTCAGAGACGTGGGAGGTAGCTGCACTCGAAATCCCTGCGAGGCGCTCACCCCGGGAGCATCCACAGCAAACAAGAAGACTTTGGTCAGAAGCTCGAGCGGCAGCTTTTGTATGGGCCTCAGGACTGAACGGGATTCCGAAACGATCTGCTCGATTCGTTCCTTTTCCTCCGTCAGGAAGGTCATGAGTTCCCCCAGCCAATTCACCTTGGTAGTGATAAGTGAGATCTGGGCTGATGCCTGAGCGATGTTGAATTTGATGATTTTTTCCTCCTGAACGGGTGGATAGACGTTGTTTTGACGATAGTGGTCGTATATGGGTTCTGGTAACCCTTGGATATCATCCCAAGATGCTTCGAAGTCAAAGCTACAATCACAATCGAGGGAGCAGCGTAATGAAGGAGGCGTCGGGTCTACCTGTTCCGACCGAGGGGAGTCGGCAGCGCCTGAGGGGGTTCCTGACTCGATCTCCATTTCGGACATCAGTGAGTTAATTCAGATTTGACTGTCTGAAACGATGAATAAGAGATAGGTAAGGAGGGAGCAACAGACAATAAGTGGCCTCACCGAGCCGCTCGCCCGATAAGATAGATAGATCCCGTGATGGTGGTGGTTCAAGGATGGAAACTCCGGATGGGTGCTTCCGCGTCTCTTGTCTTTCCCCCTGACTATGACGACAGCATCGTTGCGCGCCTCAAAATCTCTCTCCATAAGCTCTCTTCCGGATACTCTGCGAGGATAGGGGGAAATGGTTTTTTTGACAGGTCTTCAGGATCCGAATACGTGCAGGGAATGTCAATTCAGATGAAAGGTCTGGGACATACCCGGTCACCCCGCGTTTGATTTTTCCTAGTGCGTTTTCTGACCTTTCTCTGTATGGAACTGTTACTCAAGGACGTATTCAGAATGTCTAGCTACGGCTTTTTACGTTGTAGTAGCGGTGATCAGAAAGCAGACCGTCCATCGGAGCCCGAATATCCTCTGAAAACGAAAGACGTGGTGCTCGTCAACGGTGTAGAGAATTTTCCTGGCAAGTGCATGAACGAAGGATTGTAGGAATCATGTCCAGGGTTCGTTCTGTATCTTCAGTGTCGATCATGAACTCATACCACCGGTACCCATAGCAGACACGAAGAGCACAATCGTGAACAGTTACGCCGGTACCGTTCAATATTTTGTGCCCGGATAAAAGGCGTGTTCAAGCATCGTACCGCAACGAACCTCGAATACTATCGCATGGAATTCGCGTGGTCTTTTACGGAACAACATCCAGGTAGTCGACCGCATCCAGATTCTAAAGATAGGAATGTCGTTATATACCCGTAATTTGCATGTAGAGGGGCGAAGGATGAGAAAAACCATCCTACATGTATCAGTCTCTGGACATCAAACACGACCGAGTCGGTAGAGCAGTCGGGTGGGCTCTGAAATTCTCGTGAGTAATCGCACGTATTCGTTGTATTGGGTTGCACAAAAACTTGCCGCTTAGGTTCCTCTCGGGTTGCTCCTAGGCAATGTAAGTAGCAGCAGCCAGCATAGAGGTCGTGCTGATGCTGACCATTATCGGAGGAGATTTATCATGGTACTTGTGTGCTGAAGACATACATCATGATCCAGGATTGTTAGTGCTACACCAGGCCTGCGATCCATTCGATGTACTATCATATCATCAATGGTATTCAACGTTTCGACACTCCATGAGACAATGAATCAAGGTGCCGACCGCGTATCCTTTCTATATATCGAGTACCTGCTCTATCTGTGGGTGCATGCGGGTCCTCGCCTCGGAAACATGCTACCTCAGACCATAACGGCATTATTCATCGCGCAGCACTGCCGCCCATGGTTCATCTCCCCAACCGTGGTTTATAACTTGTAAGAAAAACCGCATTCAATCGAAATTCGAGAAACATGAACTAAGACGACCGTGCTGCACGCTTCCGAGCAATAAATAGTACATTCACCTCGAGCCCATCGCAACTGTTCCGGTGTCTGGGACACCAATACGAAGATTTCGTAGCTATATCGACCCCGCCCGAGCGACCTCGTCAACGACCTCCCCACCATCCCCGCGACTTTGCTGAGATGTCTATAACATCCAAGACTCCGAATTTCGTCTCTAGCGTGTCAAAGAGTAGCTTTTCGCCACACGAGCATCGGGTTTTCAGACTCTGGCAGAGCTATGATTTATGGCCTCGGTACAGCAGGAAAGCCACCAGCGTCCATTTCTGACCCTCCAGGGTGGAAATAAGGCTGGCCTTCTCCCTGCCCAAAACCACTGTCGTCGCCCATGCCTAACAGAGAGACGAACTTGGCGCTAAAAGCTGCCATCGCCAGAGGATAGCGGTAGAGATCAGGGGATCTGACTCCTGGTATCAACCTCGAACTTGATTCGGGATGTAGGAAGTGGCAATGGAGAGTTGGGACGAGCACTAGCTGGCCTCCTTCGACTTGACGGGCTCGTTCTCCAAAACGAAGCACCAACCTCGTCTGGCGACTCAGCCAGTGGCGATGGAGTCTTGAGGCCGTAACTCCTTCAACTCGGCGGCTCTGACACACCCTCGTCGCACCCATCGCGAACCCCACCCCTCCTTGATGCCCCTCGGCGTAATCGATATCGACACCACCTCCGACAGCATCCTAAGCACCTTCCGTCATAAAGTAGGCTGGAGGGAGGGCTCGGATGGGCCTCGACGCCACCTTGTATCCAGCAAAATTCTGCACGCGTAAGAGGGCGATGAGGATATCAGCGATCCGCAGTAGCTCATGCTCAGCGTGTTTCGAAAGGTTGTGTGTTATTTCGAGACGAAGGTGAGGCCGACAGGGCAGGGGACGAGGTGAGGGGTCGGTCGAAGGTGTGAGGCACATTCGGAGGTCTTGGGATACCAAGTTGGGAAGCGTGAAGAAAAGGCGTAGTGGTTCTTGGGCGTGTCACCGCTATTGTGAACAACGACGATACAGGCCCTTCTTGGCTTCGGGATGAGGACCTCGTTTGTGGCATCGATAGCTGGTGGCTTCTCCTTCATACCATCCGCCTCGAATGTCACGGGTGCCACCACCTCCCTACTCAAACCCTCCACTTGCCTTAACGAGCCCGCCCCCTCCTCCCCTCTCTGGCCTGTAGCATGTCTGCACCATTCTGCACCAGCTCGGGCGATCAAACTGGTTTTCATCCTCTCGAGCAACAGCCGTTTCTGCTTATCCATCGCCCTCTTCAGCTCTCTCAACTATGTCTTAGACTCGTCGAGAAACTCCTCACTTCCTTCAGTCTCTCCCCCAACTCATCGTTCTCCTTCACCTGCTTCCTGGCGGTTGAGTCCTCAAGCTTGTCTTCGTACATTCTCCTGTCCTCCTAGAGGCTCGTTGACCTCCAATGAGTACCGAGCTTCCGGCGATCAGACCGAAACCCTTCGTTCGAATTGGTTGTGGAGTTGGAGCTGTATGGATCGTCGGGCCTGTTTGCCGAGGCGAGATGGAGATCCCGGACAAACAAGGGCTGATGGTCGTACGTCGAAATTGGGCTGGGTCCTTAACGAGTGTGGGTGTGAGAAGAGGCCACAAAGCGAGAGAGGCTGCTTGGCCTTCGAATTTTGGTTTGTAAAGAGATAGAATATGATATGGTGAGCTGTTGGTTACGGAGAGGTAAACAGGCGTCTCTTCTGTAGCGCGACCAAGAACTCACAACATGTTCTCCGTGAATTGCCGTGTGAGCAGGTCAATGTCGGCGATGATATCCATCCGCTCTCATCCCCCCACACCACCTTCTACCGGCCTCAAAGAAGGTGCCTAGTGTCCGCACGTCGCGTACCAAGACCTGGCTTTCTGACCAGTTGACTGTTGAGGAAGATAGTTGGGACTCTGGGAAGCGCGCAAAAGTCACAGCATAAATGGACATCCGAGACGGTGTGTTTGGTTGATCTTCGGTAACTTCACCACTATGAAAAGTTGAACGGTGAAACCTGTGTGCTTGAGTAAGTCATCGCTCATGGGTACTTGTGCACTCAACAGACCTACTCAGCGGTTCATTGTTGTGTAAACAGCAAGGATTTACGATATCCTCTCTACAACCCTATGTTTAACCAACTGCATAGTGAACAATTCAGTTCCCATTAGTGGGTGATAAAATACGCACCTGCAGCCCTGGACCGTTTCCTGTTTCGATTTTATGCTACAAAGAAGTCGAAGTACTCCTGGCTTCACGCCAGGGAGACCCCCCGTCCTTCTTCACTCGCCGGGATTCACGCGCCTCGTCGCCCACCGCCGAGCGATACAGAATCTGACAGAATATAGCCATTCGTGCCAGTAAGATAGATGCCTGAGTCTGGAGAGCGAGGGCACTTCTATCACCAACAGTCAGTAAGTCATGGAAAAATCAAGAGATGTAAGGTACTCGTACCCGATATTAACTAGAAATTGTTCCAATACAGGACGGAGAGGAAAGAGAGGGATGGTCACACTTTGTCACACTCATGGACCGTGGGCGTGGGAAGCCGGACGGGAATCACAGGCTTTAGGCCTTGCGCGACTTGCCCGAGGAGCCTTTGTTCCGCCTCAGCCATGGTTCTCCAGCGCGAACAGCAAAGGTGAGTACCTTCCAGCAATTTGAGTCGCTTCACACTCACACTGGGATCTTTAACATGCCTCTATCCTTCGCGCTACTATCTCTGTCGGTTCTGCTTGCGTTGAGCCATCCTGACTGAGCTGCTGAGTTGGTGCTTGCAATTCATTCGAGATGCCATAGGACTTCCAAGTTCTGGCCATGAACGACTTGTACAAGATGATCGGACAGGGACGAAAGACCTGTGCCGCAGTCTACATTCATTAATAGATAATAGATGTGGGCAGGACGCATGATTGATAGGCACTTGATTAGGCCGAGGCCGCTGGATGCGGCGCGGTGGGCACGAGTTCAACTCTCTGCTTGTCATGCTACCTTCAGTTCAGCATCTCTGTCTTCTACAACCAACATGGATAACGGGCTTCCATCCAACGGGTTCGAACACAGAGCGTCTGACACGAACAACTATGGTGACCGGAGCAAAACCTACAACAACAGCACCCTCAATTATAATAATAATACTTATTCAAACAACCATACTCGTGAGCGACGAGCCAGTTTTGCCCAACAGGAAAGGAGCCAAAGAAGTCTATCTACAGCCCTTCCCCGCTCAGGCATTGAGATCCTGGCCGACCACATTGCTCCTACCGCGTTACACTCCTCTAGTTCTCGGAACATTCGAACCGGATGTCAAGAGGGTACAAGGGTCGCTATCATCGAGGAGCTGGTTCGTTGGATTGACGACCCATCGAAGAAAGATCGTGCGTGCTGGGTTCAGGGAGGATTGGGAGTGGGTAAATCGGCAGTTGCTCAGACTATTTGCGAAAAGTCCCGTCGGAGCTCCCAACTAGCCGCCAGTTTCTTCTTCTCGCGGAACGACACCCAGCGGTCGACCTTGGACCTTTTCTTCCCCACCATCGCTCACCAGCTCGCGACATTACCGGAGCTGGTAAACGCTGGGTTGACGCCATGCATCGACCGTGCCGTTCAACAGAGTACAAACAGACTCGATAGGATGAATTTGGAGGGTCAGTTCGAGATGTTGATCCACCGACCTTGTGTTCAGATCGACGCCATGAGATGGGAAAATCTTCCGAGGCTCGTCATTATAGACGGATTCGATGAGTGCATGGGTGCACCGGACACTACCAGCCCCAATCGCGCGCAAGAGGCGCTATTGTCCATCATCCAAAAGGCCACTTCCGCCAACCCTCCCCTTCCACTCCATTTCATGATCTTCAGTCGTCCTGAACGGACGATTTTCGACTTCTTCCAGAATAATCTCCCCCATCATCCTGTGGATATGCGCTCTTTCAGATCTGAAGCAGACAACGACGTCAGAAAATATCTCAAGAAAGAGTTCGCTGACCTTTCTGACTCGCAACCCGAGCTGCTGGTGGCAGGACCGTGGCCTGGGGAGCAAGTGATTGAAACACTCGTGGTCAAGGCAGATGGACATTTCATCTACGTCGTGACGGTGATGAAATACATTATATCGAATCGCCCCTCGTTAGAGGATCTACGGGAACGACTAGACAGTGTTCTTCACACAAACGAGCCGACATCTCATCCGGATCTCAGTGATCTTGACCAGCTGTACCATACTGTTCTTCGACGATTCGGTAAAGGTGACACGTACAAGCGGCTGCTCCTCCCCGTATTACAGTTTATGGTCACCCCTCACCTTGAACACGCCCTCGTGGATAGGAGTCCCGGTCTCGTTGCGGCGTTTCTCAAAATTGACTTAGTTCAGTGTTCCGCGTTCCTCGCTCAATTACGCTCAGTGCTTCACGTCGCCGAGGTCGGTCAGCGGGGCGATGTTTCAATCCTTCATACCTCCTTCTCAGACTTCTTGGGTGAAGCCCGACGGTCACATGAGTTTCACGTCGAACCAATTGACGAAATCCCCTATTTGGACTGCCTTTGCTGCTCTTTACTTTTCAATCTCGGACGCAAAATTCGTCAGTATCGAGGAGAACCTATGGAGATCAAGGATAGGTTTCTAGAATTATGGTCACTCCAGCCATGCCAAGTGATTCGACAACTGCTCACTGTCAAGCCGGCGGTCAAAGTTCATACTGAGCTTGCATCCGCCGTCACCGATTTCGACCTGTATGAATACTTACACATGGTACTCGACCCGTATGTTTTTTTTTCATCTGTCGATTGGCAATGGACTTATCTATATGTATAGGGAATACTCCAAGGAAATGTTTAAGAGACTCGGGTCAATAAAGCCTTGTTCGAGATACCTTAACCCCAGGTATGACAGGCGATAGATCTTCTATAGTAGTGATGGGTTTAACGGTTCGTTGTTCGTCGTCAGCTCAGGGCTTATCAAACTCGACTTCGCTCCATTTCTCCGTTTCACCGACCACCGCGATTTCTTCGACTACTTGTTTGTGTTTTTCATTCACAACGTAATCTGTATGCACAATGTTTGTAACACCTTGAAAGTGCGTGGTGTCAGATTCCCGTCGTCTAACCTTGCTCAAGGCTACCTACTTTTAACCTAGCTGACTCCGGAGGAGGGCAGGGGCATACGTTTGCGGCAATTCTTCAATGAAGATTGGTTGATTGTCCTCCCAAAGCATGGGAGGCACAGGAAAATGTCTCTCACACGTCTGGGTTGCCTCGCGCTTTCCGCATCGTGTGCCTCGCCTCGGATACTACTCGACCGGGTCAGTAACCAGGCTGATAATCTTTTGCACCTGATTTCGGAAAGAGAAAACTCCGAGCGAAGCGATGGACCGACATTCCTTACTCTCGCAAATCTGGTTTATTATGTCTTGCCCTGGATGCCCACCGGAATCGACCACAACCGGGAGATCGACTTAATTTTCTGCATTCCAGTGGTATTGATGTTGATTCTCCTGGATCACCTTCCGCTTTTCGCATCGGATGTCTTGCCCCGGATACGAAATAACGACCGTCGGCCTCGCAACTGGAAGCGCGAGATTTCATCGCTAGTGATGCCTCTCCTGTATAGCATCACGCCTCACCTGTGGGATGCCCCGTCCCAGACATCAATCAGGCGGCGGATCTTTGCATCGCTATTGATCGTGCTCACACATGTGGGCTGCAGGAAGCTTTTCGTATCGGATGTCTCGCCCCGGATACCAATCGACTGGGTTCACGAGCCTGATACACTTTGGTCCCCGAATTCGAAAAACAAGAAAAGCTTGCGCATGCGGAGCATTGCATTGAAATTGATATTGATTACTCTCACACACGTGGGCTGCCTCGCTCTTTCCGCATCGGGTGTCTCGCCCTGGATACTACTCGACCGGGTTGGCAACGAGGCTAGTAAGCTTTGGTACCCGATTCCGGAAAACACGAAAAACAACTTGCTGAGCATTGCAACAGTGTTGGTAAGGTCGGTGAAGGGAATGCATGACCGGTCACTGTTCTCCCAACACCGCGATGCAACACAGACGACACTATTATTCACATTCTATCTTCGCCCTGACAAGCTTCTCGAGCGTTTCTTCCTGGGGGAGAAAACCATGAGATACAACTCGTGGACCGATGCGTTACCATTGAAAGTTTATCCTCACGGAGAGATAGGGCGGGCAACAACAGAGGTTGTGGGGAATAAGTTTGACGTCTATTCCGTCAGTTTGCAACAAAGGATACAGTTTGGGGAGGAGATAGCACGGACTGCACAGAGCGATGGCGAGATATCAGCCACCACGATTGACGACCTAGTCGTTAGAATCCTCATGAGCAGGCCCTCTCAACTGAAAGACAGTGCTGGAGAGAGCCGCAGTAAAGTATTGTTGGGATTGCGTGTCTTACAAGGACTTTTCCTGGTTCTTCTCATAGTAGCAATGGTCAGTGGCTTGTATGAAATGTGGACTATGTAATATAATTTTAGCGTATATCGCCAATCCACAACCTGTGTAATCGACTGATGGAACAGGGTACTGTGACTTCGTATTCCTACTCTCGAGGAAGAGAAAATCCGGAGCGAGAGCGGATCCAGACGTAATAGAAGGTAGCCTTCACATCCAAGATCCTGCCTGAACGAACTACCTCTCGTGGCAGCCGCAGTTGTGGACTCGAAACTGGGAGGTGTTGAAAAAGAGATATGTAGGCAGGGTACAAGAATCTGATTCCTGACGTCGAGTTGAACCAGATGCCAGAGTCACGACGCAAGCCTTGGCGATGGCCGTCGAAACGAGGAATGACTGCTGTCTCCCCATGGGGTGAACCCAGTTATTCCCAGAGCAAAGTTCCGACCACGTTCGATAACCCAGCCCTCGGTCGGTCGTCACTGTTCAAAGGCAGCAGGATCTTGCACAGCGATCGGCGGGAACCTCACTACCATACATATGTTCTCCCTCCAACTCGTTGCAAGCCGTGCATTGGAACGAGAGGAGAGCGAAGTCAAGAGAAGAGGACGGAGACGCGATGCGGGGTATAGCAGAGCTATCGTCAAGCCCAACTGTATTGTAGACCTTCAGGAAGGGGGCCGGCCTCGATAATACAACGTGCGGGGAGGAAAGACGAGAGAGTTGCCCTTATCCTGGGCATTCAGCACTGCCACACCCCACGTGAGGGAACTTGTTCGTCGCGTCGGCGAGCACCATTCTCAGCTGCTCATCCTCCCCGCTCGAGCCCTCGGCCTTCAGCAGCTCAGCGAGAGTCTGCTTCACCTCCACTGACTCCCACGCCGTCCACAACCCTCAGTTTCCGCTCGCTATACGCCCTCCAACGTCTTTCTCAACTGATCGTTCTTCTTCATCCGGGTTCCAACCGAGCAACCGAATCGGCTTGATCCCGAATAGTGCTTCCAAGACCGAAATTCTTCCAAGACGTAGGATGTTTCATCTTCATGTCTTCACAACTTCCTCGAGCCCCTACCAGCCCGAAAGGAGGGAACTAAATTTGACGATTCTGGTAGCGCACTCTCAACGATGCAACGAGATGAATCGCCCGAGGGCTCAAAATCCGTGAGCTCCGGGCCGAGTTATAGAACTCGGATGGGGGTGAGCTGGCGGTTGATTTGGGGTTGGAGTTGGGTGGGTGGTGAGTGAGAGCAGGGGTCGTCATCGTATCCTGACCCCGCTGGGCGATCGTACCACCAAGGATCCTCGTCGCATTCAACAACACGGCTGACGTAGCGATAGCCGCCCAGAGGAGGCTTGGGCTATCGTGGAAGCTTTGGGAGCTCGTTTCGGTGGCGATGACGTTGTGCTCGAGATGGGAGAAGTCGCGCGTCGGAAATGTGATTTCGAATATGCGAGAATGAAAGAGGGTGGATGTTGGGTAAAGAGGGCTAGCCTGTGTAGCTGTTCACGGCGTTCCGTTGCCAAATCCATAATGCATGGCTATTCCCGTTCGCCTCAAAGGAGCGAAAGACAGTGGGGTAGGAGGCAACGACGAAGTTTGTTCGCTTTTCCGACTCGAGCCAAAGCTCAGCCCCGAGCCGAACCTCTAAGCCCCTTCCACGAAAGCAGATAAACACTGTGGCTCAGCTGGCGGGTAAAATCGAAGTCCTACGGAATTCCAGGATTAGTCAAGATGTTCGTCAAACGGATATGCTGGAACATACGCGGTTTCCTAGCTGAATTGTGACGGACACCCTACCCTAAACACTGGGACATCATCGTTTCTATGATCCATTTCCTTCCATCTCTCTCATGCCATCCTCCATTGCGGGGGCCGAAAACGTCAAAGCATTTGGCGGAGAAGAGCTAGCCTACATCACTTTGGGTGCTTGGGCCCAGCCTACTCCATTTAACGTCCGAACCAGGGCCAAGAGGCGACCGAAAGACGGGGAGTTTGGTGGTGAAACAATACATCTAGCCTTCCGGGACGAGACAGTATGAGCTGGGTCCAGTTGATGGACAACACCGGCCTGAGCTCTCTGATAGAGCGTGGCCCAGACTGAACGAAGAACTCGAAAACTAAGGATTCATCGAATTAGTTAGAAATATCGTTGGATGGATTATCTGGCATCGCAAACGCACTTTTGGGTCTCTTGACGGACATCTGTTTACTTCCATCTCCTTAGCACCACCCTTATCCATCCCAAGAGGCCAGCGTCCACGCGTCGAGTTGAATCAAGTTGAGGCCCAAGCTCCGGTTTTCTGATCACCCAGTCACGAACGGGGATCCTGGTGGGCGAGTATTTTTGGATGTGTAGGCAAATGTGGGCATTCATCGGGATAGCGGCGTGAGTCTTGCATATTGTTGACTGACCATGTCCTTTTGTGATACGTACGACTATCAAAACGTTGTTAGGCCAGTTGTTGCCACACACAAAAGAGCACGAGTACACACAGATGACCCAGTTGACAGCTCTCAGTCTTCCGTCATCGAAGTGTGAAACGCCAGCCAGATAAACAGAACGTTCAGCAGCGAGCAATGTTGATGACGCATACCTACTTTTTGTTGTATCCGTGTTCTCCGTACCAATCCCCCGATTTCTTGAGAGCGAACGATATCATCACCACCCGCTTCATCGAGGGTGCATTAGTTCCCTAGTTCCTATATCCCTCCGTGGTGACGACCCACCGGCATCCTCAGCAATCCTCAAGTATAGAAAAGGGCAGCTCATGACGCATGACGCAACGCAAAGATTTGGGCCTTCATTATCTGCTTGAGAAGTGGTCAAAAGACTGAATTACAAGATGCATAAGTATCAAACGTACCACGCAAAGCGCCATGGAAGTAGTCAATATATCCGTCAGAGGGCAGAGCTGACTGACTGCAATTTGCTGGGCTTTGTCACCGAGACTGAGGGATTGGTTGGCGAAAGAGAGATGAAGAGACGCCGGTCACATTTTGTCACACTCATGTGCAGTCCGTGACGAGATGAGCGCTTTGGCGTCTATATGACACCATCCCGTGCCCGCCCGCCGGGCCAGGCCACAAACCAGAATTAAACACGCATTGACGTTCTCCTCGAACACTACACAGGTTCAAGAAAACATTTACGAGCTCTTATTATAGGATAGTCCTTTACTTGACCATTCCCATCGAAGGGACTCACTTACTGGGACGCCGGACAATTACTACTAATGGTTTAGACAGGAAGAAGGGTTGACACATGATTGGGCAGCCCGATGCAGTGCGGTGCACACTGACAGTTCGACACACTTCTTCTTTTCACGCTACTTTCACCTCAGTATATCTCTTTTTTACAAACAGCATGAGCAACGGGCTTCCGTCCAACAGAGTCAAGCCCAGAGCGTCTGACACAAGAAACTATGGCGATCACAACAAGACCTATAACCACAGTACCCTCAATTACAATACTTATTCGAATGACCATGCTCGTGAGTGACGAGCCAGTATTGCCCCCATAGAAGGACCTGGATCTGAAGAACTCTACTCGCAGCTCTTTCACGCTCAGGCATTGAGATCTTGGCCGACTACGTCGTTCCTACTGCATTACACTCCTCCAGCTCTCGGAACATTCGAACTGGATGTCAAGAGGATACGAGGGTTGTCCTAATCGACGAGTTGGTTCATTGGATTGAAGACCATTCGAAGAAACATCGTGCATGCTGGGTTTACGGAGGAGCGGGGGTGGGTAAATCGGCGGTTGCTCAGACCATTTGCGAGATCTCTCGTCGGCACTCCCAACTAGCCGCCAGTTTCTTCTTTTCGCGGAATGACACCCAGCGGTCGACCTTGGACCATTTCTTCCCCACTATCGCCCACCAGCTCGCAACATTACCCGAGCTGGAAAACACTGGGTTGACGCCATTCATCGACCGCGCTGCTCGACAGAGTACATGCAGACTCGATGAGTTGAATTTGGAGGGACAGTTCCAGATGTTGATCCACCGACCTTGTGTCCAGATCGACGCCATGAGATGGGAGAATCTTCCGAGGCTCGTCATTATCGACGGATTCGATGAGTGCATGGGTGCACCAGGTACTACCAGCCCCAATCGCGCACAAGAGGCGCTATTGTCCATCATCCAAAAGGCCACTTCCGCCAGCCCACCCCTTCCACTCCATTTCATGATCTTCAGTCGTCCTGAACGGACGATTTTCGACTTCTTCCAGAATAATCTCCCCCATCATCCTGTGGATATGCGCTCTTTCAGATCTGAAGCAGACAACGACGTCAGAAAATAATTTCAAGAAAGAGTTCGCTGACCTTTCTGACTCGCAACCCGAGCTGCTGGCGGCAGGACCATGGCCAGGGGAGCAAGTGATTAAAACACTCGTGATCAAGGCAGATGGACATTTCATCTACGTCGTGACGGTGATGAAATACATTATATCGAACCACCCCTCGTTGGAGGATTTACGGGAACGACTAGACATTGTTCTTCACACAAACGAGACGACACCTCATCCGGATCTCAGCGATCTTGACCAGCTGTACCACGCTATTCTCCGACGATTCGGTAACGGTGAGACGTACAAGCGGCTGTTGCTCCCCGTATTACAGCTTATGGTCACCCCTCACTTCGAGAACTGGCACCGCTCTAGGAGTCAAAGTCTCGTTGCGGTGTTTCTCAAAATTGACTTCAAACAGTGTTCCGCGTTCCTCGCTCAATTACGCTCAGTGCTTCAGGTCCCAAAGGTCGGTGAGAACGAGGATGTCTCAATCCTTCATGCCTCCTTCTCAGACTTCTTGGGTGAAGCCCGGCGGTCACAAGAGTTTCACGTTAAACCACTTGATAAAATCTCTTATCTGGACCGCTTTTGCTCCTTTTTGCTTTCTATTCTTGGAGGCAAAATTCGTCAGCATCAAGGAGAGCATATAGAGATCAAGGATAGGATTTTAGAACTAACATCACTCACGCCATGCCTTGCGATTCGACAATTCCTTGCGATTCGACAACTACTTGCTGTCGAGCCGGCGGTCGAGATTCATACTGAGCTTGCATCTGCCGTCACCGATTTTGACCTATATGGATACTCACACATGGTACTCGACCCGTATGTTTCTTTTCTATCTGTTGATTGACAATGGACTCATCTATATGTATAGGGAATACTCCAAGGAAGTATTTGAGAGACTCGGGTCAATAGAACATTTTGCGAGCTACCTTAACCCCAGGAGTGACAGGTGATAAATCTTCTATAGTAGTGACAATTTCAAGCTGCTAATTGTGCGTCGTCAGCTCACAACTTAACAAACTCGATTTGAATCACCATGTCACCGACCACCACGAGTTCTACGACCACTTGTTTGTAATCTTCATTCACAACGTAATTTGTATCCACGATGTTTATAGCACCTTGAAAGTGCGTGGTGTCAGATTCCTCGCTATCTAACCTTGCTCAAGGCTACCTATTGACCTAGCTGAACCCGGAGGAGGGTAGTGGCATACGTTTGTGGCAATTCTTCAATGAAGATTGGTTAATTGCCCTCCCGAAGAATGGAAGACACAAGAATACGTATCTCACACGTCTGGGTTGCCTCGCGCTTTCCGCATCGAGTTCCCTGCCCCGGGCAATACTTGACCAGGTTAGCGAGCCTGTCAAGCTTCTCTCCCTGATTACAGAAAACGCGAAACTCAACTTTGAGAGCAATGCATTACCATGGAAAATTCTTCCTCACGGAGAGATAGGGCGAGCAACAACAGAGGTCAGGGGAGACAAGTTTGAGGTCTGTCTCGTCACTTTACAACAAAGGATACGCTTCGGGGAGGAGATAGCACAGATTACACAGAACGGTGGCATAATATCGGCGACCATAATTGACGACCTGGTCGTCAGATTCCTCACGGGCACACCCTCTCAACCAAAAGACAGCGTTGGAGAGAGTCGTGACAGTGTTGGAGAGGGAAGTGACAGTGTTGTCGGAGAGAGATGTGACAGTATTGGAGAAAGACGAAGTAAAAGAGGGGTGAGATTCCGTGTGTTCAAGAGACTTTGCTGGTTATGCTCATAGTAGGAGCAGTTGAGCATGCATTCGGGTTGGATATGTACCGTTCCGTATATAGTGCCTGTTATAAGATATGGACATGGGATTAGCGTATATTGTCGCTCTTCAACCTGTATCGACAGTAACGAATGAAACCAGAGCACAAGTACGCCGGGAGATTCGGCGAGAACATCAACGGCACGTATTTCTCCGTCTAACTCACTGCAGGTGGTACCTTCGTTGACCCAACCGGTAATAACCAGATATCTCCTTGCTTCCTCGACCTTTCCTTCCAACCGTTGACCCTAACATTGACGCCATATCGTCTCGTTCACCCTCATCTCCACCTTTCTATTCATCATCATCGCCGACACCGCCATCCTCGTGTTCCTCCTCCTCGAGGCTCTTCCCCATCCATGCATTCTGGCTCATTCTCGCAGCCTCGACTCGGTGAACTGGCAAATACGCTGGACCAATTTCGTCACTAATTGAGCTCAACAAAATCTTATAATCAAGACTGGTCCGGGAGGGTACCAGCTACGTACGGTTACTCGTCCTGTAACGCGTGACGTGGAACCGCGCGTTCCTCCAAGACGAGGACGAAGTTGAGAGTAGGGGATGGGACAAGGGGACAAGTGAGGTCATCAAACAGCTCTGGGAACGTGCAAGGTCAATCCAGAGGGCACCAGGTTGGTTGCTTGGGCGAAAGGAGGAATAAGTTCATGCTCTTCGAGCGTCTGACCGTGGTGGTGGGTGACGATGGTGGTTTTGATCTGGCAAGGCAAGGTCGGGTTGAATCGAAGCTCAGTGAGGTTACGAGAGTGCTGAGGTATGTCGAGGGGGTCTCGCTATCGTACATCGGGTCGAAGCAGGGAGCGTTGAGGAGAGTCGAAGGAATGACAAGTGACGCTTCTCAATCTCGGGTTTCGTCGTCACAGTGTGAGGAGACGGAAGAGACTTTGGCGGGCTATTGACAAGTAATCATGAATGTCAGTTCTCGATCCGACAGTATCGTGACGAGGAACTCACGGCACATCTCGCCTTTTGAGCGTCTTGACGACACCTGTACCACCGTCCAGCATTGGTAAGAGCGGTACCTGGTAGGATCTTCCCCGCCGAACGATACCATAGAAGTAGGGACAGCACGCAGCGGTTTGTCTCCGTAGCGAGATTGGACGATGTGCCAGGCAGTCGCGGGGCAAGGAGTGAAGTCGTTTGACGAGGGTGAAGGCGAGGAGGAAGGGAGTGTATCGGATGGGGACTACACAGGTTGTCTCGAGAACACCGTGGTAGGTGGAAGAGAGAGAGAGAGCAGTTCGTGGGGGGTCAGTCACCGCCGAAAACGACGAGAAGGCCATTGGCCAGTCGGGGCCTTTCGTTCCCCGCGCCGAGGGCTGGCCCCCTTTCTCTCCCTGCACCCGCAGGCTTCCCCACAAGGCTCCTCAAAGCGATTGTAATGGGCAATGTAAGGATTACAATGTGGCACAAAGAGAGCTCATATAGTCACGGCCTCGAATGGAGAGCAGCGTTTGTAAGGGTAAGAATATGTGTAGGTTCATGATCTTCGAGCCGAACGGGAAGGTGGCCGGAACGAAAGCAGAGGCAACGTTCCTGTGCGACTGAGAGGGGTCCTGGACTGCCGTATCGAATAAGCCATTATTCAAGGGCCGTTTCGGGGTAGAGCAACGATGACATGGGGTACGAGAGGGATAAAAGAGGATTTGGGTCATCCGCAAGGATAGGCTTGTGCTAAACTTGCAGCACAATACCGTGTCGATGATGTCAGTATAATGGGGGCTCGGAGAAAGGTACTTGAACTCTGCGAAAGCGGTGGAGCCGAAGTCAGCGGGGTTTAAGTATCACACCAGGAAACAACGCGCACCTCGGCTCTCCTTGGGCTACAACGGCCATCTGGGCTATTGGGATAACGGAAACCTCGTGTCGTCGCACCTCTACCTCCAAAGGGCTTGTTGGCGACGCCTGAGCAAATATTCTGAATCCGAGAGCTGTGATCGTGGTTGCCATGGAGTATGTCGAGTGTCGAATGACCGTGATTCGTGCTCGCAACAGCAGAGGCGGCATTTAGAAAGAATACCGTATCTCTTGTCGATTCTCTGGCCATCATTCACCGCCGCCGTGATGAAAGCAAACTCAAGCCAAGGTCCCTTGGACACAAGAACCCTTGTCTCATAGTTGACCCTCGGCACCTCTCCACTGCTTCTGCTCGTCTTCCTTGTCCTCGATCCTCCCTTATCGATCCCCAACAACTTAATCTACGTTCCACGACTGTGGCCACCTCCCATCCTTCGTCGAAATCCGCCTTCGAGCCACAATTGTTGTCGTCTAGTCTCCGGTAATGTCTTTCAACCTAGCTATCGAACTCAGAAGTAGCGAGACATTTGCATGCCTTCCACTCCTCGTCTTAGCTGTACGCCCACACCGTTTCCTCGGATTATGACGAGTCACGCTAGCCTCTTCAAAGCGTGTACAGAAATTGAGAGTGACAGCTCGAGGTTCGAAGGCTCAGTGATAGGGATGGAATGAGCCTGTAGTCACGGTTGTGGCCCGCGTAGGAGGCATAGCGAGTACGACGACGAGAGAACCGAGAGGGTCATGATGGGTACAACACAATCTTCCGTTGGCTCGAAGGGTAATGAAGAGAACGGGGGTGCACTATCGTGTATGTGAAAATGAGCACCCAGCTCTATTTAGAGGCGCAATCAGGATACTCACCGCAAGTCCCTCAAGTCAGGGTGACGGTCAGTCGACTGGCTTGTCCTATCGCCATCGAACCTCTCGACGGCTCTTATATTGCATCCCAAAACCTCTATCCATCTCGATGTTGCTAAGACTGGGTATCGTAAATTTGTGCTGGTCAAAGTGAGCAAACTGAATGTCGAAATACGTATATGCTTGTGACTTTGACAGTAGAGGTTATAGCGGTGCCCTATGGTACCACAGCTGGCGAGGCTAGTATCTTTTGAGTACCGGTATGCTAGTCCCAATTCTAAAGGCCCAAAACAGTTGGAATTGTTCAACTGATGAAGATGTTCACGTTAGCAACTTATAAAGCCGGGTAATATTGATACCAGGAATCACGCACCTATGACCTCTTCGGGCTCGAACCTTGAAGCTTGCAGACCGACAATGCGTGATATGGGATATCTGAAAGACACGAGAAAGAGACCAGAAAAGAGGTACATCCATCACGAAGTGACGTGAATTTTTCGGGGCCGCAGAGGGCCGCAGCCGGTCTTTCTCCGCAATACATTACCTCACATCACACTCTCACGTCAGGACCCCCGAATATACGGTAAGATGTATGAGGCTGGACCCCTACTTTTTCATCCGGACAGATTTTCGAAAATTTCATCCGGATTTGACCTCATACCTGCCAGAGGTCAAATTTTCATCCGGACTGAGCCTCAGACCTCAAAAAACCCATAAAAATCACCGAAAACGGTTTTTCTTCCCCGGCGCGCTGGTAGCGCGCCGCAGCACTATGTACAATCATGTAGTAGACACAAGCAACATAGAATCAAGTTTCTGTCCTTGAGCTTGTGGTGAAAAATGTGGCACATAGTCCAGATTGCGAGGGACATGATTATTTATTCTTGACTGAAGGAATTACTGAGGTAGTAGGACAGAGCAATAGAATAGTGGAACGGTTCTGCTGTGGGACGGACCCAGCCGTCGTGTAAGAGGTTGTGTGTTCGGTCCGCTCAAGCACCAGCTTTTCATCCGGACCCAGATCATAGGTCGCACCGACCCATCAAAAATCATCCGGACCCTAACCCCCCGAGCGGATTATAGTTTTGGTCGAAAAACTGAAAAAATCATCCGTTTCATCCCATAGCTGAAGTCGAAAAATCGAAATTTTCATCCGCCTGCGGCGCATGCATCATAGGGTATATTCGGGGGTCCTCTCACGTCCAACCCACAATGCCGCGCCCACAAAGCTGCCTTAAAGGCCTGAATGAACTGACTTTACAGCTAATTAAGAATCCCTAGGATATTTTCGCGCAACTCCAGGAACTTGATCTGTTTATATGCCAAATAATATCACGTGTAAATAATCTCGATTTGGAATTTCTACACCTTAGGCACGGCATGTCACAGGTGAGGTAGGCCTTAAGGGGGGGTTCTTTGTACGTGAGAAACCCACCCTGAAGGCCCTCCTCGGAAATGAGGTACCTCGGACCGGTCACAGCCCTTTCCCTCCGACCACCTCATCAACGACCTCGACGCGCTCGACGACGCGTTTATCCCTTCATTAACTACCTTGTATACTCCATAATTCCTTATAATATCTTCTTCTTCTCATTATTCTTACACCTCTGTGCAAAATGGCCCGCCTCGAAAGACCCCAAAATTTGCCAAAGCGCGCGACGCTGGGCAAAACTCCCGACAGTCCTCAAAAAAAACGGAAAAAGAAGAATAGCATACCTGTTGACCTTGGCGTACAGACATTGCGGCTGGAATCTTTAAAGCGAAAGCTCGAGGGGATGGGCAAACGGAAGCCTACCTCTGAACCTCCGTCCACCTCAAATCTCGAATCCACCTCAAATCTCGAATCCACCTCGAATCCTCCTTCCTCCAGCACTCCTCCCGATGATTCGGCCACGGCTGACGTGGATATGGATCTTCTACCAGCTCCGGATTACTGCCTTCACGACGAGGATGGCGCTCTCCCTCCTCCCTCAGCATGCTCGCCAGTTGGGTCATCTAGGAAGGATGTGGAGGAGGATAAGAACAGGCGTTGGAATGCAGTTCTAAGGACTCTGGTTGACTCGCTCTTGGGGTATTTGGACAGGACTGCTGGCAAGTACCCTGAGGAGGTTGCCCTTCCCGCTAGTCCATGTTCATCTGGGGCTTGCGTTGTGGAGGTCGCAACGGTCCACACCATCTATTTCAATTGTGCGCATATGCCTTCTCTCCTCCCCGATAAAGACACTGATAGCTATCTGACAGACCATCGGCAGAAGACCTTTCATCACTGTCGTTGTCAAACCCTCCCTCAGGTGCTGGTTGCTCATGGCTTGTTTCCCACCTCACCGACGCAACCGCGAATGGCAATTGCTCTCGACCTCTTGGAGTTTTACAGCACCCTCTGCCAACATTCTTCTGACGCTGTGACTGCCCTTGCCAGTGGGCTGGGCTTGCTGTACCGAAGGCGAGGGTTTCGGCTCCTTTCTACCTCGGTGAGTTACATACACATTCTTCCCTTTTACTCTGGCTCACATTCGTTGTCAGGGCGAGGCGCTGCAGGATCCCATCCGCCGGGCTCTGGCCAACTCATTACAATGGTACGATACCCTGGTCAACGAGGTGGACCGCTACGTAACGCAGAAAATTGAGGGCGTTAAAAGGCTCCTTCCCGTCCCACCTCCGTCTCTTTTCCCATCGCCCCTCGCTACCTCGCCGGCATACACCTTGCTGCCCACACCTAAGGCCTCACCTCCGCCATCATCTCCTGTTATTCCTGAACCCGAACCCACAGCCTCCACCTCCACGCCAGACCTTTCCAACAAGCCGCCTCTCGCTTCGAATGAGCCACCTCCCCCTTCCAACAAGCCACCTCCTGCTTCCACTGGCTCTGGAATGCCGCAGCCTCCGTTCGAGGGAAGCTGCGACCCCTACCTTCAGCGTCTGTGCCCCGCGTGTTTCGGAAGAAAGCGCTTTGGCCAGTCGTTCCAATGGTATGTCTGCTGTTCTCTTATATTCACCTTTTTCTCACTCGGCCTTAGGGGAGGGGACTTTCATGTAGCACTCGATGGTAATTTACACCATCGCCACTTGAAGTCGGGTGGCGATGGTGTGCCCTTTCACCAATCCACCCGTTTTCTCTCCAAGGAGTTTGTTGACAGAGTTGGCGCCCGCGTTGCTGAGGCACGAGCACGTCCTCCTCGAGGCCGGTCAACAGGATTACCCGACGATGTTGTAGATGCGGATCAGGATTCTTACAAGGCTGCCAGCGGTGACAGCAAGCGACAGTCAAACGAGGCGTTTGACGAGAACGGCGTCGTGGCCCTTGTTTGCAGGCACGACATTCCCCTCTTCCTCGCCTCTATCGACACGCCCGGGGAGCAGCAGAAGTATGCTGTTGCGCTCTTCGAGGCGTTCTTTGCCATGATACCGCCCACCGCAACCGTCGCTGGGCTGTATGACATTGCTTGCGTTCTTGACTGGAGTCTTCAACTGGTGAGTCTCGGAACTCCTTTCATTAATACATTATCACTTACCTACTCTATTCCCGTCAGTACGAACTACTACCAGACGCCATTACGAGTCGCTTGCAGCTTGCGACCGCCGTGATGCATGCCTATGGTCACCAGTGGGCATGTCAACTCCACTACAACCCTCGCATGCGGGTGGGGCTTGGGATCACCGATGGAGAAGGCACCGAACGCCTTTGGTCTCGCCTCCGCAGGATGATTGGACTTGAACGACGAGCATCGGTAAGTTTCTCCGTCTTTCCGGTTGTATCTTTGGCTGACTTACATTTCAGCGTGCAAAACGGCTTTGGATGCTGGATCGCCAATGCGATTCCATCGCGATGGACCTCCGTGAAGGGCTGGGAACGTGGATTAGGAAGCGGCTTCACAGGAACGTTCAGAAGAAAGAGGCCGAGGCTGTGAGGATGCTGAGGAAGCTAGATACAACTGTCGATGTGCTTCGTCAATATTGGGATGAGCAAAGGGATGCTCAGAGCTCAGTCCGCGCTCGTGAGTTTTTGCATTCACTGTTCATTCCGCGTTTCTCATTCTTGCCTGTTACGTCTATTTATTGCTCAGTGGCACCGGCTCGCCTCAAGAAGGAGCTTACAAAGGTTTTACAGCTTCAAGTTCAGATCGACGCGCTTGAGGAGGAGATAACTGAGGTCCGGGTTGCCATCAAAAAGATGCCCTTTGCGCCATCGGAGGCCACCTTCAGTCTGTGCAACATGGAGAAGTTACATAGACGATTGAAATCGGAGGCGGAGGGGCTCTACACCTCCCTCAACATCGACGACCAGTTCCCCGAACTCAAGGACATCCCGCTCGAATACCTCCATACCCTCCTCCTCGCTCGGGACCTCAAGACAACCATCCGGAAGAAGGCCATCGGGACGTTCTATGAATGGGATAGGGTGGATGGTGCGATTGGAGGGGTGCATGAGGCGTTAGGTACGTTACTAACACGGTTGTGTCGCTGACCTTTATTGACTAAATGATGCTCAAAGGTACTCGTCTTCATCAGATAACAAGAAATTCGATCACTCGCCGCGCTGCCGCTTTCGAAAACCTCATACGAAAATTCAACCAGCATGTCACATACCTCGAGGAGCACCATAAACCCAGCTACCAGGTTCCAGTCCCCAGCCGCCTTCCTACCCAGCTCCAGTCGCTTCGCGACATGGAAACATCGCATCTGTGGGAGGATGTGTGGATCTCGAAGACGGAGACCCCACCGAGGTGGCTCGTTGACGAGGACATCCGCAAGGGAATTAGATCCTTCCTCAACCTCGATCGCTGTGCGGAAGAGAGGGCCCGTCTCAATACGGAGGCAACGAATCTACTCTCATGGTTTACCGGCGAGCTC
>JANHQD010001388.1:0-31543 GCA_024721195.1 Marasmius sp. AFHP31 | reverse complement strand
TCATGTGCGGAAATTTCAAGAATCCTGTCATAACAGGTGCCACGGGAACTCGCGACTCCGCTCCACCTAAAGTCCGTGCATGGTTCGAATGGGAAGCTACAGACAATGATGACCCGAACCCCCCCTCCTATAACCCTCGCAAAGCAGATGTATGGGGGATTGAGAATCTTATCGCGATCCTGCTTCAATCAGATGTCGAGCAAGCGGATCACTACGAAGAACTCGTCGACTTCAGCCAATGGTTGACGCGGTATGTACCGAAGGACCGCCTGACCGTGGAAGAGGTGTTGGAACGTCTAGAGGAGGTCGTCGCGCCAACTTGAGGAAGGGGGCTAAATCGAGGACCAGTAGACCCGGTCGGTCCCGAGTGGCAGGGCACTTCAAAACGGTATACCAATTAGTAGTTTGCACACTCCTACGCATCGTTCATCATACAAAAAGGTGTATGTAAGCACTACATTGGATTTCTTCGGCGTTCGCGTTGACGTTCTCCTCCGCTTCTCTCAGCCTGTCCCTCCTCTTCGTGAATCATGCCAAGTCCTGAGTCACCGGTGTGGCTGCGCGAGTTCGAGCCCGACTTCTTCCTGGAGCTCTGACTTGTGCCCGAGGCTGCGACCGGAGCGTGTGGGGTCGAGTCTGAGGACTGGCCCTTTGAATTTGGTCTGTTTGCTTGGATGAATTGCTTGGATGCTTTGGAGAGCGATCTGGTATCGCTAGCTGTGCGTACTAGGAGTGAAAAATCCTGCGCCTCTTTAACAACCCTGGAGATCCTATCCCGATACTCCGGCGGGTAGTGTTTATGAAGGAAGCCTTTGATGTCGTATAAAAATTTCACTAAATCAACCGCCTCGCACCTGCTGGCTACCTTCGTGACCTTTCCGTTCCCGTCTCTCTCGACCTCGCGAGCAAGGTTGAAGCTTATTGATTTTCGCTCAACCTGCAAGGAATTTTTGATGATTATGAGTTGTTGAGTACAATGAGTGCCAGGATTTTACTCACTGGGATCCTGTAGGGAGGTGTAACGTTCCTCGCGGCGTACTTCGATGTGAGGAAATGAAACGTGACCACCAATGCTGTATCCATGTAGACAGCTATTGTCACAACGTCGTTTGTACCCTTTGCAGTTATCCCCTCGATATTCAAAGCGCGATTGACACTGCAACCTTGCGCTATCGCACGGATCTCATCGGTCTTTCCCCAGTCAGATATGATTTCGAATAGGATGAAGGGAAAACCATATAGGAGGACGATCCGGTCGGGGCGGGGAGTGTAATAGAGAGGCTTGCCATTCTGACGCCAAAGTTGGTCGATAGCCGCCGGGTCTGAAAACCAGAACGTAAAGTACATTTGGTCGCTGTCAGTTCACGTGCGTAGTCAGTATGATGAACGTGTTGAGATTTGCCAGCTCACTTACCCAAGCGTCTTAAATTCTTCATGTGTAACAAGTTCCTCTTGTATTCCATCGTTATCATCATCCCCTTCGCCCTCCTCCCCAGTATCACCATGTTCCAAAGTCTGGCCTTTCTTCGAGCTCTTCCCGCGAGTACTCTTTGATTTCGTGCGCTTCTTGTCCTTTCGAGGAGGAGGGGATTGTTTCTCTAGGGCGAGATCGAATGCACCCTCGTATTCCGCCAAATGGTCAACGAAGACATCGTCGAAGATCGGGAGCACCAGGACGGTTAATGACGAAGACGATATATCTCCAGCCTTTGACGCGTAATAGCTCGCACGTTCGTATACCCTGTCCAGTCGAGAGGTTAAGTTCCTCAGGTAGGACGGGGAATGATTATCCGGCTCGTCCAAAGCGTCTACGATCTTGAAGCTGTTTACTGCATTGATTATTCTCTCCAGATACACGGGCTGAACGAGAATGTGGCGTGGATGTATCCACCCGTCATCGAGGTTATGCGCGACAGTGACATCAGCTTTCAGATTTTTCTAGAAGCCATCGGGGTTGTATCAGCGAAAGAGATGCGGCCGAAAAGAAAGGTCATCTCACGTTGATGGTATGTTGCTTGTTCCTGGAGAACAACCGTTCGATGACATTGGAACCCGGGGACCCCAACTCGTCGCCGGCCTCAGTTTCTCCGTCTGAATCGTCATCGTGTCCTCCTGGATCCTCCTGATCTTCGTCCAAAATTGATGGGTCGAGGTTTGGCTGCAGGTCTTTGAGCGACCACTTCTTCTCAGACCTTTTAATGAGCCGGAGGGTCGAGGTCAAGTTCGGATACAATTCCGAGATAATCTCTGTGTCAACAGATGCTTCGGATGGGGTAAGCGCCAACGAGGTGAGGCCACATCTGCAACACACCTTTGCTGAGAACCAAAATGGAAAAATTCTTAAGTGTGTCGACATGTTGAGCCGTTCTGCGCACAACGTCGACTAACTTTGAGGATCCAGTGATGTTCCGAAGGATGAAAGAATGGGAGGGAATCAAGTCCTTGTAGTCGGTGTTGGTCTCCTGTGCGAGTCGCGCAAGGGTAGATTGATTTGATCGTCGTGAGGCAGCGAGCACAAAAAAATCCTTCAGCTCTTGCGAGGGTAAGAATGCATTGGCCCGCTCTTCCAATCCTTCGCGAGCGTCTGCCAGCAGGCTGCTGAATGTCACATCGCAAGACATTCTCAGCGTTCTGGAGGTCTTGTCAAAGGTTGTGAAGATGATATACGCGTAGGGAACCTTGGCTGAAGAGTAAGATGCATAGCTTAAGCATCCAGAAGCCGGCACCGTTAGAAAACGAGGAAAGACGTACTATCTTCAGGAGAGACGGGCCTCGCCATTGTGGAAATTGAGATAGAATATGGAAGTAAGGATAGTCAAGAAGGACACGCGAGGAACCCATTTTATACCAAGAATTCTAGGTAGGTGCGAGTTCACGGAATAATAGAGGCCAGCTTGACTCACCTGGAACGGACTGCCAGAAAAAAAAAGAAGTATGACATCGTGGAAAAGATGAACGAAAACAAGGCAACTGTCAAACACCGCGGGGCAGCAGAATGATGAACTTCTGAAGAACAATAGCGGACCTACAACCGCCTGGGATTTCGGGGACAGAAAATCCAAGAAATCACTGGTCTTAGTGGTCAAGAGACCAAAAAGGGAATCTCTATGGTTAGTATAGAACAAAGATAACAAGAGATAAAGAAGGGGGGAACAATAGATTTGATAACCTTTTGAATCACAGGCGTCGTTGCCCAATTACAACAGCCTGGCGTTGATCTCGTTTCCATTGTCATGCTGTGGACACACTGGGTGTTGTGAGGTGCTTCGTGCTGTTGTTACATAAGTGGCGTGAGCCCCACAAGGTCCTACACCGTCACGATTTCTGGATTTGTGGCTGTACGCTACTCAACTCTCTCTCCTTCTCTCTTAGCTTCGGGCGTTTCATGGGTTCCTCAGGCCCAAAGAACTATCCCCAGACCCGTGAGTTGGATATTTGCTTGACCAAATTTCACTCTGACTGAGTAGTTTTCTGGATTACGAAGTGGTCGTTCTCTTGTTTGGTGTAACACTCATCCGCGTTCAGATCACAAAATGCTGTCGCTTGACGGACCTACTAGCCAGAATTCAATCCTCTGACGAGTTTGACCTGTCTCCCGAGCTGAGGACCCTCATGGGGAAGTACAATCCCAGAAACTACCGTTATTTGAGGCCAAATCAACTATACCGCACCCACGACCTCAGTCGCTTTCTGGAGCCGCAGGAATTGAAGAGTATGGGTTCTTTGTGCCCGAAACAAGCAAATACAAGAGAATGTTGTCACCCTGCAGACCCCCTTGACGGCTCGTTCCTCACTTTGGCTATTGAGGAGCCTCTACCCATTAATCAACTATCCAAGGGTGGCGACGCCCTATTCCGTTCTCGAGAAGTCATCAGTTTCTTGAATCAGCATGGAATTGATTTGTTCCCTATTGGGCACCCAGTACGTCTATCAACGGTATCAACGTTTCGCTCATTCCTAATACGAACACAGGCCCCTGCTTGCTCTGGCCGGATGGGCAATCCACCACGTCCTGTGTGGTGCAAACTGGTACACGAACGGGAGCTAAACAACTACAAAGCTCTTGAACCCCTCAACCCTGGCACACATCACATTGCCACTCTTCTCATCGAACCCCACCTACTTCCAACCAACCAATATCTCATCACCATGCATGACTATGGACCCAGTTTATTCTTGTATACGGCGTATTCTTCATGGGCTCGTGAGCGCCTTTGCGGAAAGGCGATACAGAGCATCGCTGTCCAGCTTTGCGAAGCCATTGCTTTCCTCCATTCACATTGCTTTTTCCACCTCGACATCAAACCCGACAATCTTGCTTTCGACCACATAACTTCCCGTCTGACCGTTCTCGACCTCGGTTGGACCATCCATTCCGCTTTCAAAAAGCCTGGTATATACTTCGCCACAGGAACTCGCGACTTCGCGCCACCTGAAGTTCTCGCATGGTTCGACTGGGAAGATATGGACGAGGATGATCCGACCCCTTCGCCTCGCTCATTCGACCCTCGCAAAGCAGATGTATGGGGGATTGGGAATCTTATCGCGATTCTACTTCATTCAGACGTTAAGCAAGTGGACCACTATGAAGAACTCGTTGACTTTAGCCAATGGTTGGCACAGCATGAATCAAAGGACAGGCCATCCGCCGAAGAGGCGTTGGAACGTCTGAGAGAGATATCCTCCCCACCACCCTCACCTCAGATCAGCAGCGCAAAAAAATTGACTCCCCGCTCAAAGGATTGACATCTGTCCCTTCCACGCATTGTTTCCGCTTGCTGAACGTCACTTATCTACGCCCGCATTCACCGTCTGCTTATCATTACGCATTGCTATCATTTGTGCTCTCGATGTATCGCTTAAGTCACTCTCCATACATACCCCTCCTTGGTTGTCTGAACCCTTGTACTTACATATGTATTCATATTTACTACCCACAGTTCTCTCACACAATTCATTGGGCTTTCAAGTACTGCTAGAAAATTGTAAACGTGATCAAGTAGTTTCGCCACACGGTCGTAACGACATCTCATGCATTATCATAGAAAAACCTTTATCCAACGCGTACTCGAAATCTAGCTGTATGAGTGGTGTTATTCGTAACTAGGTATGGCTAAGATACAATGATGCTAGTAATATACTATAAGAGCGAGATAAAAGCAATGCGCACTACTGAAGAGCAAGTCCCGAAAGTAAAATCGACCTGACCGAGCGAATCAGCCCGACCAAACCCTCAACCCAACGCCGGGACTCAGCTTAGAAGCCGCCCATTCCACCCATTCCGCCCATACCTCCCATGCCTCCCATACCACCCATAGGCATACCGCCAGCAGGCTTTTCTTCAGGAGCATCGACGATGCAGGCTTCGCTGGTGGTCAACAAGCTGGCGACACCGCTGGCATCAACGAGGGCAGTTCGGACGACCTTCAAGGGGTCGACGATACCAGCCTTGATCATGTCAACGTACTCGCCCTTGCTGGCGTCGTAACCCCAAGAGAACTTGTCAGTGCTACCGTACTTGGCTTGGTCCAGGAGGGTTCCGACGATGACTGACGACTCTTCACCGGCATTGTTGAGGATAGCGCGGGAAGGACCGGTAAGTGCCCGACGGATGATAGAGACACCGAGGTCTTGGTCGAAGTTGGCGGTGGGGATGGGCTTGACGTCAGGGTTGACAGCGGGGGCGGAGGAGTTGGGGGCAGGGGAGGTGGTGCTGAGCATCAAGCTAGCCTTGAGGAGAGCGACACCACCACCGGGAAGGATACCTTCCTCGACGGCAGCACGGGTGGCGTTGAGGGCGTCGTCGTAGCGGTCCTTCTTCTCACCGACCTCGACTTCACTGGCACCACCGACCTTGATGACAGCAACACCTCCGGAAAGCTTAGCTAAGCGCTCCTGGAGACGAGTGCGGTCGTAGTCGGAGGTGGTAGGGTCGGCAATGAGGGATCGGATTTGTTCGCAACGGGACTGGATGGCATCCTTAGATCCTTCGCCGTTGAGGAGAATGGTATCCTCCTTGGTGATGGTAATGCTGCCAGTAGAGCCAAGCAAGTCGGGAGTAGCACGCTCGAGCTTAATGTCGAGCTCGTCGGTGAAGACAGTACCACCGCTGAGGATGGCGAGATCACCGAGAATGCTCTTCCTGTTGTCACCGAATCCAGGAGCCTTGATAGCTACGACCTGGACTTGACCACGAAGCTTGTTGAGAATGCAGGCGGCTAGAGCTTCGCCGTCAACGTCCTCGGCAATGATGACTAGAGGGCGACGTGCTTGGACGGCGGCCTCGAGGGAAGGAAGGATGTCCTGGAGGGCAGAGATCTTCTTCTCGCTGAGGAGAATGAGAGGCTTCTCGAATTCCACCTTCTGGCCCTTGACGTCGGTGATGAAGTAGGGGGAGATGAAGCCACGGTCGAAGCGCATGCCCTCAGTAACTTCAATCTCGTCGTCAATGGTCTTGCCCTCCTTCACGGTGATGACACCCTCCTTGCCAACCTTCTCCATAGCCTGAGCAATGAGGTTTCCAACGTGAGTGTCTCCGTTAGCAGAGATGGTTGCGACCTGAGCAATCTCCGCGGTAGTGGTGATAGTTTTGGTCTGGGTGGCAAGGAACTCAACAACACGGTCAACGGCGGCCTGAGCACCACGACGGAGGTCCATTGGGTTGCAACCGGCAGCGACGTTCTTGACACCTTCCGAATAGATTGCGCGAGCAAGGACAGTTGCAGTAGTGGTACCGTCACCCGCAATTTCATTAGTTTTTTGAGCAACGTCTTGAACGAGACTAGATGCAAATTGAGCTCGGAACAAATAGTAAGCAAAAAACGCGGCTTACCGAGCACCCAGGTTCTCAAACTTGTCCTTCAACGTTATTGATTTGGCGACGGTAACACCGTCTGTCAAGACGTATTAGCCTCCCGTGTTTGACGCGTTGCTGGTACGAGACTTGCTCACCTTTCGTGATTTTGGGACCGCCGAACGACTGCTCAATGATCACATTGCGTCCTACAGCAGAGCATGAGCCTCGAGTTAGGTAGGTAGAACTGTAGAAGACTCACCCTTGGGTCCCAAGGTGACGCTGACAGCATTTGCCAGAACGTCAACACCCTTTAGGATGCTTGCTCTGCCCTCGTTCGAAAACTTGATCTCCTTGTGAGCACCTCGAGTAAGAGCTGGCTGGGCAGCTTTGGATGCTGCACGACGGAGAGACCTAGAAGAAGTGGTCGACAGGCGGTGCATGACTTTTGAAGAAATGAGAAGAGAGGAAAGGAAGAATGCGGAGGAGAAACCGAGTGAGAGAAAAAAAGCGTACGCCGAGGTTTTTCTAGAAACAGCACGGCCTTACGGCATAAGTACCCGGTCACGTGTACAGACACGTCTGCGACGCGGAGAAAACACTGCCACATCGGCTCCGTCACCGCTTGCCTCACTAAATTTCTCAATTCTGGTCCTGTGGCCTACCGAGTCAATCTTGTTCTTACCACCACCACCATCATCGACCCAGTGACTTGCGCGTTTGCTTTTCTTCCGATTGGTACGCTAAGATTCTCTCAAATGATCTTGTAGGCGCCCTGAACTTGCTTTCAGCCCAGCTGACTGGCTCATTTCATAGTATCGATTTCATGATGGTTAAACCGCAGGGACCCGTGTGTTTAACAAGCACGGGAAGTGCGAGAAATGGAAGAGCCGGCAACAACACGCTGCTCGGCTTCATACCTTATGGGCAGACTTGAGGAGGTCATTTCAGAGTTATTTGCTGCGCGTACGAGACGTGATGCAATGTCGATCGAAACAAATCTAGCGATGGAGTTGTACGTTTGTTCTTCACCACTGAATTTAACTGACGGCTTTCACAGTCGTACCCTCTTGCTCGACTCTCATGGCCGATTTGAGCTCGATGTATGCGGAGGGGAGGCTTCAATGACGCGCCGCGGGTCTTAATTCCATACGCCCGGGCATGATGATCAGCATCATCTGTTTCTCGCTAGTCAACTCCGTGAACTTTATCTGTGATTCCGTTCCCAAACGGGTTGTGGTTCGCATACCTCGCAACATGCCATTACCACGTTCAGCCTTTCAGCTCCTTATCGGTCGGTATTTCAAGCTCGAGGGTTCCGCAAGACCTTCACACATTTTCTTTCCCCCTTTCACCATCACCAGCACTTGGGCAGACGACAAATAATCCGATTCTAATGTTCAAGATTACAGTACAGGCAATCGTACATATCGTATCTCGTTCCATAGCAAGAAGAATAAGTCAAGTGCAAGAAAACAGGAAGAATTGCAAGAACACAAGAAGAAATGCAACAAGAGAAAGCAAAGCAATAACAAATCATGACGACGTAGTGAGTGGTTTTCTATGGGTTGTAGCTTTTGGATTCCAAAATACTCCGCTCTGGCTTGCAGCGCTCCTACCCGCCCCAACTCTCCCGTTCTCTGCCATACTCGACATTCGGGGCATATCAGGTTGCGACCAGTCTGTCTTTGGTGGTGGTGCACCCGCACTCTCCTTCTTCTCGACGACCTTCATAAGTTCGTCGAGGCCGTGGAGGAAGCGTTCACCCCCATCGTCCTCGATCGTAGTGGTGTTGGCAGTCCATCGAATGTGTCTTTCCGAAGAGTTGCTGCCCTCATTGAATTGCCCCGGCATACGAGAAGAGCTACTACCAACCGACCTCGCCTCTGCCATCGATGACTGCGGAGGAATCCAAATCTGATTCGACTTGGGGGCGAAGGCCGACGCAGACGAAGTCTCCGATTCTTGTCTCCGGATCGGGGCTGGTGGAGGAGGTGCGGCGACCTGCGCCTTCTTTTCCACCACCGCCCGTCTATCCTTCAACTCATCTTCTCCACTGAAATCGAAGATTGGCGAGAACATGGCCTGTGCAACGACCGGCTTGGGCTCCATGATGTGGCTCGAATCCGATGGTAAGTGTTCGAATTTACCCTCTTCCTCCTCCTCCTCGTCCTTCACTTCCTCGATCGTCACCTTCTTCGCTTTCCCAGACGATTTGGACGTTGCCTTGGTAGACCCGTTGCTTGTGGACGCCCCCACCTTCTTCAGTATCCCAGAAGGGGGATTGTTCGGCTTCGCAGACGATTGCGCGGGCACTTGACTAGGCGCCTTGGCGTTGGGGTAGTCGAAGCTCCCGGGCATGACCGGGTCTGACACACGCCTGGACCTCTTCGAAGAGTCAGCTTGTGCGGGTGGTGGAGGGAGGATGGTGGATTGAGTCGTGTTCGACTTCTTGATTTTGGATGGAGGCTCGGTCACCGTTCGGGATGGCTGAGGTCGTTTTTCTTCTGACTTGGTAGTCGGTGGAACCCATCGTTGGTGGTTGTCGGTGGCGGTCAACGAAGGCACATGCAGTGAAGGAGGCGGAGGCTGTTGAGACGTCGATGGTGGCGGTGGAGCTTGGAGAGATTGAAAAGCGGGTGTCTGGAGATGCGAAGGGGCTGGAAGATGATTGGACGATGCCGACGATTGTGGAGGAGGGAACGCAGGGGTATGGAGATGCGAAGGAGGTTGCGAGGGAGGCTGAACGGATACTGGTGGCGCTTGCGAAGATGGGAAGACTTGTGGGAATTGATCTAGGTTCGGCTGGGCAAAGGCATACAAAGGTATAGGTGTCGCGGGAATGTCCGGTCGAGTCGAGCGCGGAACTGGAGGTGGAGGGAGGATTGCGGTGGGGGAAGTTGAGGAGCTCGGAACGGCATTGGACTTTGATGCAGGCGCAGCGGATTTCTCGACCTTCGTGGCAGACCCATGCGTCTGAAGCTTGGGAGGTGTCTGCTCCGGCTTCGCCTTCGAGGAACCAGCAACCTCTGTCTGGCTGGCCGCGGCGGGAGCCTTTTCTTTTTTCTTTGTGGACTCCGCCTTCGACTTGGCACCCTTCTTGGACGAGGACGTCGAAGCTCCCTTCGATGTCTTACTGAATTCGGACGCAGAACTTTCGGGCTCGGTTGATGGGATATCCTCGGATGGTTGCGAAGAAGAGGTGGAATCGACGGAAACGGATTTCGCCAACCCTGACGGCAGGCGTTTGAAAGAAGGTGCATCGGCGAGGGTAGCGGTCGGAGAGGGCGTCTCTTTGAACTTCCAGCCCGAGGACTGGATGGTCGGTGTCGGCGTGTCAGTCCCGCTGTCATTGTTAGCACCAGCCAACCAATCCTGAATGTTTGGCAGCCGCATTCGATTCAATTGGGAACGAATGGTGGGAGTGTCCGAGACGGCGTTGGATGGGGCCCGAGCGGCTTCCGGACCGTTCTGAAGCTCCCGAAGGAACTTCTCGGTCAGGATCTTGGGATCGATACCACTGTTGGGCAGAGAGGAATGCTCGTGCGAGGTAGCAGCAGGAGGCGGGAGATGTTGAGGTTGAGATACGGGCTTCTGTTTCTGCTTGCTTCGTTGATGGAACTCGGCCAGTCTTCGTTGTCGCTCTTGCTCCACACGCTCCTTTCGCTCTTTCTCCTTGCTCTGGCGTAATCTGAGCATCTTCCGTTCGTGCTCCTCCACCAACTGTGCCGTCATCTCTTTCGAAACCGCTCCGCTGTAGTTCGCCTCTTCTATGGTCAACGCAAGCTGGATATCCGCCTCCGCCGCATCCTGGTGGAACTCGCGGATCATCTCGATGCGAACGTTCATTTTAAACTCTCGGAATTGTTCTGCTTCTACACTCTCGTCGTAGTCTACGTCAAGGAGCTCTGGGCCGATGTAGCGCTGCTTCGAACGCTTCGTCGAGGAGGAAGAAGACATTTGGGGGTCGACGGCAGTACGATCGGTTGACCTGAAAGAGGTGTGCATTGCTGGCATGAATTCCGAACGTGTAGTGTCGGCCGGCTTTTTAATATTCGAGACGCCACTGTCCCTTGGACCGTCGCCGAATAGGGCTAAACGATGTACGGCTGACGAAACGAGATTGGAATGGAATGGCTCAGCGACTGGAAGCTTCGATGCAAGCCGTTCGGGGGAGCCAGTTAAAGAGGTCTGGGAACTTTGGGCCGAGGACCTGGATATCTCGGACGACCACGCTAAGTAAGCTGGAACATCGGTTCCCCCTGCCCACGAGGAGGTGGTGGAGGCATCCAGGCTAACCTCATCATCGCTTTTGTGTCGCTGACGCTTTAGTTGACAGGTTTAGCAAGAGTCTACAGCACTAAGGGAACATGGCGCTTACCACTTCAAGCCAGTTATCGAATGGGATCTCTTCTGCCACAGCCTCTGCTGCGCGGAAGGATGCTGGGTCAACGAACGCGTAGGGTTCAGACATTACGTCTAATCGCGAGCTGTTCGACATGGGGGATGTAGCCAACGACGAAGGGGAGGTTCGTTGAGTCGACGCTGGTGGTTGTGCTGGCGGCGGTGCTGTCTCGATGATGGTGACATCTCCCTCATTGGGGTCCAAGTCTACGCCCAATATCTTCTCGACTTTCTTCTGCTCATTCTCGGTCATGTCGTGCCAGTCGTATTCGCGAAGTCCCGCTTTATCCAGTCTCTTCTGCCACTCCTGCCGCACCTTGTTCCCGTCGAAACTCTTCTCCAGCTCCTTCCTCGTGTCTGCTTTCTTTTTCTCGTGGTCGGCGTCCTTCTCCTTGTCCTTGCCCTTGTTCTTCTTTTTTCCTCCTCCTGCTGGCTTCCTGTTCTGGTCCAATTCCCGAAGTGCTTTCGTGATGCGCTCGTCAAGAAGGGCTAGCTGTTCTGAGTGCCAGGACTCGAATTCGGCCCATAAATTCCGGACGAGATCTGCTCGCGACATCGGTGCTGACGAACGTTTGGGTGGCATAGCAGGAGATAAAGAACGACTGCGGTATAAAAGATTGTTGGGCAGAGGGGATGAGAATGATGACTCGATTAGAAAATTTTTTTAATGACGGAGCAGGAGAGAGATTGAAAAGGGCAATGATGCCTCGTGTTCGTCGATGTCAACCCGCCGCGTGGAAACTATTGTTCGGCCAAACTCCGCTAGTTCACTCGGAGTCGTTAGTCGGCTACTTGGAAGGGAAAACGTCCTACAGAGATGGCTTGCGAATGGCGAGGGAGATTTTCCGAGCGGTGAAAGGGGGGGATTTCTACCTTCGATTGCGATAAGGAGGAACCTTGGGATGAGGAGGGTGGTTTTATGATGTAACAGTGTGCTCTGTCACATGTATCAAAATCCGCATACCCTTTGCCCAACGCCGCCTCAACCTCCGCCTCCGCGTTTTTCATCCTCAAAGTGGGCATGAAAGTTACCACGGACGCGTGCGGTTAGCACCAGGAGAATGTGATTAACGCTTTCTTAGGAGGAAAGCTCGACAACTTGATACGATGTCTAGCTTTTCCTTCTCATTTCCACGTTTCGCGGGCTATACACGAGATTCATTCGAACCGGGTTAGACAAGCCCGGCGTGCTGCGATTCATTCAGACATGATCCGCCACTCGAAATCCGATTCATTCCAACGACAAAGACTATTAGGTCGTGCTTATCGTCGAGAGTTGGCATTATATTCATCGTGTCGCCTTTCCAGAGTACAGCTGTTCAGGTGGGCTGGGCTGTTTCAGCGTCCAATTTTGGGTTTAATTTCGGCAGACAGTGTCCAACTCTAGGCCTGCCGAGCCTCCCTATCAACTTTGACGCTCATGATCATGTCAAAAGGCCATGTATCACAGCTCGAGCGAGGCAAGTACCCAAACTTCTCAGCTTACAGTCTCATAACGCTTTGGATCGGTTCCAGAGGTGAGACCTCATTTCTTCAGCCTGAGATTGCGGGACGGTGGTCGCATTTGTGGGACTGGTCACTGGCCGCCGCCGAGCATCCCGGACATATGAACTCATTTGAGCTACTATCAGCTGTTGAGACGTGAGCACCTCGTGATTTCTTCGAAAAAGGGACGAACTGACAAGGTATTGTCTGGATATTCAAGGATAGCTGGGCGCAAGAAGAGCGAAACTCACCTCTTCTGATTCTTCATGATCACAAATGAGAGAAACCAGCGGAAAGATCCGAGAGCGCCGACAAGAAACAGAGGAAAACAAAAATACGCGTTGCAGCTTGCTTCGTCCATCAATTATGTCGATTGCAGGCACTGAGTAGTAGAGTGACGAAAGGGACAGAGATTTGCAGGCCACGCAGTGAGTGTGACCCTCAATTTGTGTTTGGTCGCGTGTTGCTCAACATGAGGCCGATTTCAGAATTCCGGTGACTTGCCTCGTTACATCGTCCTTCTTCCTATTGGGTTGAGGCCGGTGTTCGAACAATACACTCTCTTTCCTTCTTACAACCACCATTTTGTCACATTTTCCCCCCCATCCAACCTGGCGATCCATTCGTGCTTGCACATTCGATGCCAAATCCGACCTCACTGTTGTCCTATTCAGCCTCGATATCACCCTCTACCTCCACCTCCTCCTTCAAACCGAGATCTCGTGAAGCACAGGCTGTCGAACCAGACGAACAATGGAAACAGGATCTTCACGTAAAGATCGAGACGACATTGATGACACTGGTGGTTGATGCGGAGACGAAGAAGGAGAATGACTTGAAGGAATTTCCGAAGGACAGAGTCCGTATCGAAGGAGAGTTCCAGTCCACCATAGCGATGGTCAGGCGACTAGCAAAGGAGCAATTTTTGGAAGAACTCGAGCGCTATCGCGAGGAAAGAGCGTACACCTTGGGCTTGAACATGGGTCCAAAATGGCAGGCGAATGTTTCGAAGGAGCAGGAGGCCATACTGAAGAAGATCCAGAGTAGCCAGGGTAGCACGGCGAACACAGGGTCCAGCGATAGAGATGATGGCCAGTCAAAGCAGGAGGACTCGGGTTCTGCAATTGAGACCAGCATATCTCCACCGGCCAGTCGACCTACTCCCAGTACCAGCCCGATCCAATCGACTTCAATACGCCCACAAAGTTCTGATCGTACCGTGGAGAAGCCCATGCATACCGCCACCCCACCACCGACTCAATCCCCTTCATCAAGCCGTACAAGGACTCCTTCCTCTAAACCGGAACCCTTATCAGTTCAGGAAGTCACGCGAGGCGAGGTAGAACACCCTTTGCTTCGGAAGTCCAGTATATCATCGAGTATAGCTACCCGCTCCCCACCCTATCGACCGAGTCAATCTGACCGTCCGCCTGAACGATCTGTCAGCTCGTCGTCGCTGCGAGCCTCTAGCTCGTTTAGCTCTAAACCGGAAATATGGATACCCCCAGCCGTTGAGGCCACGCCCTCACCTCCCCAGCGCCGAGGTAGCACAGCGAGCACAAGATCGGTTGGATCTACCCATCGTTCCGCCACAGTCGATGCAATTCCCGAGGGCACAGTCAAGGGCGACACTCCCAGGAAGATGGAAGAGGACAAACGAAGGACCTCTCTCGAGGATCAATCGTCAAAGGGGACGGCCACTCCCAGAGACAAGGGAAAGGAGAAGGAGCGGCCAGATTACGGCGAGAAGATTCCAGCCACGAGAAAGATATCTGTAGGTGAAGTTAGTCAATCCGTTGAAGAAGAGAGACCTGAGATACACCAGGAGAGGAAGCCGAAACTCGGTGAGGCTCAAGACTATCAAACCCTTGAAGAGGAGAAGCCACAGGAATTTGTTCCAAAGCAAGAGGTCGAGTCGTTCTCAACCAGTGATGTGTTATCGTCACCAGACAAGCCCCGCCGTCCACCTACCCCTCCGCTGAGTACGAAGCCGATTCACCGACAACCTTCTTTTGCTCGTGTTCCCGACGGCAGGTACTATTCTCCCTCCCCTGGCCCAAGCCTTCTCTCTTCTTCACGCCCGGCAGAGAACTCCCCTGTTGCCTCAAGTCCTGAGAGGTATGTCCTTTCTCGCGTTCATAGCCATAATTCTCTGACTCGTGGAAGCAGTTACAGACCTCCCCACCATGCTCACGGTAATCCCTACCCAGGCTATCCCATGTCAGCCACGCTCTCGTATGCCTCTGAAGGTTATCCAAACTACCCTTCGTCCTACTCAGCTGTGCATCCTCCTCTTCACCACCCCGAATACGAAAGTCGAATGCGCTCACGGCCTTCGAACGATAACTTTCATCAACCCCATCCCCCACCTGGCAACTCCCCAGCAGTTCCAATCCGTTACTATCCTCCTGGCTCAGGCTACTTTCCCTCTGGTCCTCCTCCTCCTCCTCCCCCACCTCCTCCCCCACCGCCGCCACCACCTGCCCCTGAAGCCGAGTACTACGGTTATCAACAACATGGATATTACGGATCGAGAAACTCGTATCGAGAGCACGGTCCTCATCCTCCGGACTCCTTATACAATCCTCCACCCCATCAGCGCCCCAATCCTCCGACCGAAGCCTGGAGATCATGGACACCCTCTCAGTCCTACAATGGCCAAGACCAGTATCGAGAATCCGCCGGGTACTCTGGTCGTCCGATTCCCAACTCTCGCAGTCGTTATCGCCGCTCGCGTCACAATAGTGATGACGAATTCGAAGAGGAAGATAGTGAGGATCTGGACGATGACGACGACTTGGCAGGAGAAGAGGACGACCGAGTTCATGAACGCTGGAATGGGAGTAAGCCTGTTTCACCGGCACCTCATCAGATGTATTACGGGGATTCTTGGGGGAATAACAGTAAAGGGGCGTCTATCGAGCGTGCCAGGAGTAGTCGGGCAAGTAATAGGAGGGAACGAGGGTATTCCGACGCTAGGCGTGAAAGGGAGAGGGACAGGGAACGTGAACGCGAACGCGAACGAGATCGGGAGCGGGAGCGAGAGCGCGAATGGGAACGCGAACGAGATCGTGAACGAGAACGTGAACGAGAGGAGGCTGAAGCCGCTGCTGAGCGGTCGAGACAGGAAGAACTCGAACGCGTCAGGAGGGAGGAGCGAGCCAAACAAGAGGAGCTTGCGAGAGAGCGTGCTAAACAGGAGGAAGCAAGGGAGCGCGCTAGACAAGAGGAAGCAAGGGAGCGTGCCAGACAAGAGGAAGCAAAGGAGCGTGCTAGACAAGAAGAGCTTGCCAAGGAACAGGCCAGACAAGAAGAGTTTGCGAGACAGGAACGAGCGAGGCAGGAAGAGTCTGCGAGGCGGGAACGAGCTAAACAAGAGGAACTGGCGAGGAAGCGTGAAGCACGGCGGCTCGAAGAAGAGACCAAAGCTCGTGCTGCTCAGGAGGCCTTGCGGTTGGAAGCAGAACGAGCGAGTTATAAGGCTCGACTGAGAGAGGAAGAAGCCCGGATGAAAGAGGAGAACGCCAAACGTCTTGCTGACGAGGCGAAACGCAAGGAGGAGGAGGCACGTCGTAAGGAGCAGGAAGTGAGGATGAAGGAGGAAGAGCTAAGGCGCAGAGAGGAAGAGCTGCTGCGGCGTGAAAGGGAAGAGCTGATTCGGAGAGCGGAAGAGCTAGAGGCACGACGACGAGAGGAAGAAGAGGCGCGAAGGCAATGGGCTGAAGAACGAAGGCGTGAGGAACAGCGGAAAGCTGAAGAGACGCAACGGCGTGCAGAGGAAGCACGGCGGCGTGAAGCTGAGGAAGCTAGGAAACGTGAAGAAGAGGAGACTAGGAGACGCGAAGAGGAAGCTAGGCAGCGTGAAGAAGAGGAAACGCGGCGACTCGAAGAGGAGAGAATACGACAACGTGAAATAGAGGAGCGACAACGTGAGGAGGAAGAAGCGAGGAAGCTGCTCCATGAGGAGGAGGAGCGAAGGCGCGAAGAACAAAGGCTTGAGGCGTCACGACGAGTGGAGGAGGCCAAGAAACGAGTTGAAGAGAGAAGGCGCCAGGAAGAAGAGGCGCGAAAGCAAGAGGAAGCCAAAAGAAAGGCACAGCAGGAGGAAGAGATGAGACAGAGGGAGGAGACCAAGCGGAAGCAGAAGGAAGAAGCTAAGAAACGCCAAGAGGCTCGAGAGAGGGAGGTTCAGCGTAAACGAGATGAGGAGAGGATTCAGAAGGAGGAGGAGGAGGCCAAACAGCGTGAAGAGGAAGCAGCACGTGAAAAGGCGGATGCTCAGTGGCGACAGCAGGAGCAGTTTCGACGAGAGGCAGAGGAGAAGCGAGCGGTTGAAGAGAAGAGAATGGCGGAGGAATGGAAACGTCAGGCAGAAAGGAAGAAAGAGGAGCAGAGAAAGCGAGAACAGGAAGAGCAACAAAGGAGAGAGCAAGAAGAACAACGAAAGCGGGAGCAGGAGTATGAGAACTCACAGCGAAATCGTCCCAGACAGGATAGTCACGGTGATGGTTGGCAATCTTGGTCTTCTGCGTCCAGTGCTGCCCAATGGGCAAACGTCAAACGCTCTAACACGACTTCCTCCGCTTCAAGCGGCACACCACGCAGCAGCAACGCCTCATCCACTAGTTCTGGATGGTCCTCTTCGAGCAAAGCTTCTGCTTCGACCAGTACTTCAGCCCACAGTGCTTGGGGGACCACTAGCTCTTCGGCATCCACACCTAAACCCGGTTTCAATCCATCATACACCTCCGAGGCCGATTGGCATCGTCGTCAGGAGGAGCATGCTCGGGCTCAACAAGAGAAGTTCCGGCAAGAGCAGGAACGCATGGAGAGAGAACGACAAGCTCGTGCTGCCCAGTCGATGGACAAGAACGAGCTAGATAAGCTGTTCAAACATCACGAACGCTTTTGGGCCACTACCGCTAAAGCTAAAGATTCAGTGCTACGATGGGACTCGTTCCCGTGGCCGATGCTGCAGAAGCCAAAAACTCCGGAGGACATCACTTTGACTGCTGTCGGCGCGTACTTTCGCTCTCCCTTCTTCCCTGACAAAGATACGAAGCCCGAGAAGGATCGTATCAAGGAGCACATTCGCCACTGGCATCCTGACCGCTTCGATAATAATCTGCTGAAGTACGTCGTCGAATCGGAGAAGGAGACGGTGAAGGAGGGTGCTGGCTCGGTCGCCAGGATTTTGAATGAACTATACGCCAAGTCTAATCTTCCCAAGTTCTTTTCCGACTAAGATGGCGCGGACGTTCAACGATTGATTCCTATACTTTTTCACTGTTCGAAGGGATGGTTATCTAGTGTGTCGTATTTATGTACCATTTCTTGCATCCACATGTACATTCATGCATCTCCAGTCATTTGTATCGTTGTATAAATCAGCATCAATGAAAGTCTCAATCAAATGTACTTCTAGAATATGGTTTGAGCTTCTCGGAGGTTCGACAATGATACGATATAGGTCGAGACATTATTCACGTTTACCCCCGCACAACGCCCGCAATGTTTTTCTCCTTCCTTCTCCGAACTCTAACACCTACAGGGTAACTGAATACCATGTCTCTTCTCCACAAGTCCTATAGAACTAGCGCCCAACTAAATACGAAGGGGAGGGAGTCGTTCCACGTGAAGAACTAGAACAGGAGCTATGCCCTTGTGCGAACGCGATCCTTCTCAAACAAAGTCAGACGTGTGGGTTCTCATCCCGCCCACCACCATATAACCCTGTCCGTCCTCAACAGCGGTATTTCTTCCTCAGGATCATGCCCCCGGGTGCTGCAATGCTAGTAAAGCTCAAGAGATCTATGACTTCCAGGTCAGTCCTCGCATGGTTTGGAACTTCGGCGATCGTGCGCTCAATCCTACGTGCTTGAATACCAGGGGCCCTAAAAAGGAGACCATAGTCGACCTGGATATCCTGATATCTGCAAAGCACATCGAGGAAACGAGAAGGAGGAAAAGAGAAGCGAGGGTGTACGGATACGGCCTTGCACGCTCGTCGTCGCTCAGTTTCGCTCACCTTCCTGGTGGACCGGATGGTAGTCTTGCAACGAGACAAGTAGGACGGGAGTCACTCAAAGAGACCCCTAGTGATGTTTCCGAGCCTCCTTCACCCTCTGGAACGGACGACTCGATACACGGACGGACCAAGTGGCCGAGCGAGGCTTCAACATGTTGTGGTAGTGATGAATTCGTGAGTAGACCTAGAAAGTCCCGGTCAGGAGCGAAAGTTGGCTGACGTTTTGCCTTGCTCTGGGTTCTCACTTCACATAGGCACTGAAGAAGCGACCTTTGTCTCTAGAAGACGCCACATCTCTGATAGCCCCGAAGGACCAAGATAACAAGCACGACGATCTACAACCACTTCACATCGGTGGACTCCTGGACGAGTTCCCTCCACCTCCCTCTTTCTCCTCTATCTCTTCTGCTCGAAAGGTCCCCGTCTTGACACTCCCAATTTTTGATAGCAGCCTTCTTTGAAGCTGATCCTGTCGATATGCGACTTTCCTGCCCTGTTTACAGGGGGTCTCTCTCCTAATGCTTGCTTGTAACTCACCCTGTATCTTTACCCCCGACTCTTTCTGTATCCTATGGCCTTGTATTATTACCTCCGGCGTTCTGGTAACCTTGTATATTCTTTGTGTGTGTAATGAGTAGGCGTTCCGCGATCAAATTCGACGATTGACTTACAACTAGCTAAAGATTTCGGTCCGGGACTCTGTGTCGAATTTTGGAAACAACGGGTCAAACAGAGGATGCACGGGACTGGTAGGGGCGACGATGTGGGTTACGAAGCTGACTAGCGCGAGAGGAATACCATCCTATTGAATTCTGAGTACACCCAAGTAAACCGTCCTCAAGTCGGCATATGGAATTCGTCGATACGTGAGAGATCAACCCGGCCTAGTTGCCGCCATAGTAGTGACTCCCATGATCATTGACTTGTAAGGTGCCATGATACCCGATCCCTGTGCATAGAGAGACGAAGTTCCACGAAAGAATGACAGATAGCATCACACACACAGCTTCTCAACGTGCCGGTCCCAACGAGGGCGTGAAGATGCGAAATTTGGCTCCCCGTAATCACTCTCGTTGTAAGCACGGGAATGGCAGGGGAGTATGATGGAACTGTCGATCTCCTTGATTGACACCATAGCCTATGAGGTTCTTCAGCCTATAATTAGGTCTAGTTGAGACTGAAACCCCCTCTAGATGGCTCCAGAGTACTAATCAGATGGTGGCCGTGCGATGGTAATCTGTTCTCGAAATGCAAGATCCGAAAGCACCACCTTTTGGCTGTGTTCATTAAAGCCAGGTACGCGCCTTTTTCGCCTGAAGACAGTCGAGTAAGTACTGGAACGCGAGTTTTGCATGGAGTGGGAAATGCAACGAGGACCTGGAGGACAGGCGGAGACCTTCGCCTGTCTTTGCAGGGCGTAACTGCTACTACCTTGAAGTTCTGGGTGTGGGGTGGCCGGAGCATCTCTTGTTATGACGATGAGCGCTGGAGCGCTGGACCCTCCAGCGGCGTTTCAGCTGTTCGATGATTTCCCGGAATCCGAGTCAGAAGGCTACCGATATCTGGTGGGATTCCCCCGTCAGTAAGTGGGTTCTGGCGAGAAATTCCATGCCTTTTGAATGCTCTCCGGCACAAGTCGCCCGCCTGCAGGGAAAGTTTTTTTGAATGGGGGAGTAAAATTTTAGCCGCAAGCTAGAGGTTTTTGCGGTCTCCCAAGCGAGAATCTGACACCCATCGAGCGTGCAGGTAGCAGGTAGCAACAGCACCGAGATCTCCTTTCCGTTCGACGTGACGATCCGCCGTTCGAGGTGCTCCTTGGCCTGGAGCCTGTGTTCTGTTGTAAGGGACCCCACCAGGAGACTTACCAAAGACTTGCCGTCAATTCTTCTCTACATTGTGATCCTGCAGGAACTCGCTTGCCAATCTGTTGCTGGGCAACGAGGGCCGAAGAAAATGAATGAGAACAAGGTTCGCCACGTGAGATGTCACAAGTACGTCACGGTTCTCGATTACGGACCACCGGTCTCACGTAGCGCCCGACTACCATAAATAATGCAAGAGGACCCTATTCAATCTCTTTACTCTTTGTCTCCAAACCGCCCATAAAGCCCTCCCCGGATTGGCCAGGGCCACTCACTCTCCTTCAATAACCACGTTTTAGGCAGGTTCAACGTTTCAGAGAAGGTATTTGGTCCTGTACCGCTTTCTTGATCTCGAAATCAATCATAAATTGTTTTCTGTTTGCCAGCCTCGAGGTCATCACGATTCTTTTCCATTCAGTTCTCACAGGTATCATATAAAACGCGGAGCCAGCAACCCCAGCCCCGTTAGCTACCCATTCTCTGTGATCACCGCCCCAAATGGTGTCGTCAAACCCTCTCTTTCGTGGTGGATGGTCGTGGAAGAAGAAGTTCGCGGCCACAATCGTCAATGACATCTGGCCAGAAGTTTTCTTCTTCTCTGGGGTCGCGACGAGTGAGTTGGCTGCGTTGACCTACGAAAAATTTTATTAATCGTGTGGTCATTTTCCAGTGGTAGTATGCGTGTCCCAGTTCACAGATACACCATTCTCTTTCAAGCCGAGCTTGTTGGGTGTACTGGGTACAGTTCTCGGTTTGGTTATCTCTTTCCGAACATCGTCGGCGTATGAGAGGTGGGCAAGATTCACACGCTACTCACACGGTTCACTCAAAGTTGGCTCGCAGATACCAGGAAGGACGGAAAATGTGGACTAATGTGAGTAGTATTAGAAAAATTGCTCTTGATCCCACTCATGGAATTATAATAGATCATGACGTACTCCAGGAACCTCGCCCAGCTGGTTCGCTCTTTACTATCCGCCGTCGCTACTTCAAGCTCACTGTCACACTACAGATCTGGCTCTATGTTCCTAATGACCGCCCCGCAAAGGAAGGCCAGAGGACGTTGTCACATTTGGAATGTATCATCGAGAAGAAGACCATGATCAATCTTGTATGTTGCCACATGCTTTTGTCTTTGGGCGGCCACTAACTTGCGCTGTCATCGTAGATTCAAGCATTTTCGGTTTCCATTAAGGTTTGTTCCTTGTTGATTTGGGGTCCCCACATTTTCTCACTGGCGTTCAATAGCACTATCTTCGTGGCGAGAGCGGTGTCTACTACCAGGATCTCTACCCACTCATCTGCTTCCTCCCTCGCTACACTGGTGGTTCTAGAACTGACGCTGATATGTTGCCTATGTGGCACGCATCCGAGGATGGCGAACACCCATACGATCATGACAACAATGAAAAGGATCATCATCCCCGTGAAGCCCTTAGCACCCCGGCAACTCTCATTGGAAAGCCTGAGGACGATAACAAGAGCAGCTTCTTTGGTTCAGTCGGCAGGAAGAAACAACGGAACTTCGATCCCGAAAAGGTCCTTCCCACCGTACATGTTCACCGTCCCTTGAAGCCTTCCCGGAGCCCTCCCGAAACTACAGTCTACGATTACTTCCCCTTCTTAAGGATCTGGAAGGTAATAACAAAGCCTTTCAGGACCAAGAAGGAGCACATCGGCATGAGAAGCCTCTTGAGACGCAAACAAAGGACCCAACTCGGTGACAGCAATGTTCCGATCGAGATTTCGCTCTTCCTGCACAAGTGAGTATCCCTCTATGTGACATGTAGAACGTAAGCTAATCGCAATTGTGAATCGCAGTTATATCAACTGTACGTCCGCTTGACCTTTATTGCGCTATGCGCGATCGCTGACATGGGGATACAGTCGTCATCAAGTCAGGATTGGTCCAACCTGCGTCTGCGTCTGCCCTGGTGACCACCATGGGTCTCTTCCAGGACACCGTCTCTAACCTTGAGCGTATCGGAAACACCCCTCTTCCGTTTGCTTACCAAGCTCACTTGCGGATGTCATTGTGGTAAGTTGGCCGTGGTAGTACTTCTTTTCGGAGTTGTGTTGCTGACAAGCGGCTCCCGCTATAAAGGCTGTATCTATTCTTCCTTCCGGTGAGTTGTTCCCCTTTTGGTCGAGTCAGCAACGTAGCTGAGCTATTCTTTCTCTTCCAGTTCCAAATCTACACGGACTTGAAGTGGATCACGATTCCCGCGACTGCCTTCGCTTCGTTCCTGTTCCTGGGGTTCTTGGAGATTGGTGCTGAAATGTACGTCCTCTCATCTTTTTTCGCACCGTTCGCATTTGTTAATGTCATTTTCTCGTTTGCAGTGAGAACCCCTTCAACTACGACCTTAACGATCTCGACCTCGACTCCTTCTGTCTCTCCATCCAGCGTGAACTTCACGAAATCACTGCTCACTCTTGCCCCGACCCTGCCGACTTCATCTTCAGCTCCTGGAACCAGCCGTTCGCTCCCGCTGACCGTCGTACAGCGGAGGACATCATTAAGGCTGGCACGGAGTCCTATCACAATAGGCATCATCACGACGCCCAACCTGGCTTGATGAGCTTGAGAAGAACGCTGCTGCAGGGCTGGAAGGATGTGGATTCGCAAACCAGGGACTCCTGATTTTTTTCTCGCTGCAATCTTGTTTAGAAAAACACACGGACGTTTCCTTTTTTTTCTTGTGGTATTGGTCAAAAGTATTTCTTTTCTTCCCTTTTATATGGTATTGAAGCGTGGATATAGGATGGGCTTAGGTTTAGGTGTTGTTGGGGGGATACAGTCATTTCTTGGTACGTTCTTTTTAATTATATACAGTCGCACATCGTGTCCAGCCTTCTGCTGAGTGGAAGGCTTATTATTGCAATGCATATCATCGCGCTCAGCGAAAACAAGTTGAGGAGCGCAGGCATTATATCCGAGTTGCGAATTCAATCAAGCTCAGAGATCCTCGTCGCTACTCAGGATTGCTCATATGCTGTGGATAAGGTGCAGGCTGATCTAAGTATTGCTCTTGAGGAAAAGCAGGTCGACAGCGACGGCGACGATGAGGGTCATGTAGGTCAGTGACGTTGAGGACGACGCTAGACGACGACGCAAACTTGTTGCTAGCGGGACCGAGACCAGCGCCAATGCTTTATCTTATCGGCTCACGAGCGCTTGATTGATCATTGAATTTGACCATCACCATTCAACCGTTCAACCGTAACGTCAACGCCATGACTCGAGGGTTTATTCCGCTCCCTCACCTTCTCAGTCTCTTGCTGCGCAATGCATAGAAATACAGAAGACAGCAGAAAAAGAAGGCATCAGAATGCCTGTGATGAGTGTCGACGGAGGAAAGGCACGTTCCAACTTCCCTGACTCGGACCTCATGAGAATCGTGCTGACTTGACACCGACATTCGTGCGACAAAGTCAAATGCGATAGTGCTACAAACCTAGGAAATATCTGTACGCGGTGTCAAGATTTGAAGCTTAAATGCACGCATAATCTGCGGAAACAAGTATGTGCTGCTCATATTTCACGGTCGTTGCTAGGGGAGTTGGCCTGAGTCATCAGTGATGGATTGGTTGGACGGATGTGAGGTTGTTGGAGGTTGGTGGCGAATCCAATCTGGAGGCCTTGCTCACCCTGCGCGACCGTTCACATGCATCTATTTGTACTCACTTCGCTATACAGAGACGAGGCCCGAGAGTAGGGTGAGTACAAAAGCCGAGATACTCTGAATTGTCTGAGGGCATTTTCGGTGACGTCCAGATCTCAAGGGGGTTCCACTCGAAGCCTGGTTAATGCTATCTTGTCGACATCGACGCCTTTCGTTGTACCAGACGATCCTGAACGCGTGAAAGAGATCCTGGTCGACCTTGCCAACCATGCTCGGGCACTGGAGAGGCAGTTGTCGCTCATCCGAGGAATTTCAGTTGACTCTGAAACGTGGCTGGGCAGTACCTGTTCGACTCCTCCCGATTGCCCACCAGAGCCTGATGAGGGGAAGGAGGTCGAGGATTCCATCGAATCGCTGGCTCAAGAACTTGGTCAGGTCTCAATCAATCATTTCAAGAGGCATTTCGGAAAGTCAAGCCATTTTTGGTTCATACAATCCGTAGTGGATACTCGGCAACATCTCATGAGAGATTTTCCCATCCATCGTGCCGTCTTTTACAAAGTGCAAAGGCCCGAGTTCTGGTTCCCCCACCCAGTAAGCCTTTCCTTCAACCCGTGTCCTGGTTGCGACTGACAAGGCAGTGATTTTCAGTGGCAGCAGGTTTTGACACCTGATGCACCTCGTTTTGCGTTCCCGGATACCGACCTTCTGTTGGGTCTCATCAACCTATATTTCGTGAAGGTCAACCCTCTCTTCCCACTGCTACACCGACCGACTTTTGAACGCTCGATCGCGGAGGGCCTACACCTGCGAAATCGGTCATTCGGCTCGGTTCTTCTGGCAATATGTGCCATTGCGGCGAAACATTCGAATGATCCTCGCACACTATGCGAAGGCACCGCGGCAGATCACAGTCGAGGATGGATATACTTCCGACAAATTCCTCTCATGCACCAGACACTCACTGATCCTCCCACGCTCTATGACGTCCAGGTCTGCTGTGTAAGTTGGTCTACCTGTTTTGTTGCTACTGCTCTTGGGTTGATGACTGGTCCAGGCGGCCGTTTACTATCTATATCTAACATCAACGCCAGACATGTCCTGGACGCTCATCGGACTTGGCATTCGGTACGCCCAAGAATTGGGAATGCATCGGAGGAGGACTGTGCATGATCCCGCGGAGTATGAGCTTTGGAAACGTGCTTTTTGGCTCCTCGTATCATTCGATGTATTCATGAGTTCGGTCTGTGGACGACCACGTGCTACGACCTCCGACGAGTACGTGATACTGTAGCTTAATGCTTCTCCCAGCGTTCTCCGTACTCAATCCATTCCACAGTTTCGACCTTGATCTGCCCATTGAATGCGACGACGAATATTGGGAGAGCGCCGATCCTCAGAAGGCGTTTGTGCAGCCGGAAGGGAAGCCCTCACGCTTGTCGTATTTCGCGACCTTGATGATGCTTCTCGATATCTTTGACTTCGCACAACAGTCGTTGGTGAGTTAGGACTGTCCAATCGGTCAACAATCGTTGAATACACAAGGGTACACCACGCAGTATTCGATAAGAAAAACAAGTTTATGGTCAAAAATGGGAGTAACCAGCAATGATTGGAAGCAGAAATCAGTCGTCGAACTCGGTGGGTTTGGTCGAAAATCGCTGTACTAAATGATATCTAACGGATCGAACAGACTCTGCACTAAACCGTTTCCTGGACCAGATACCTAACCACCGTGAGTCTCATTGATGACTTTCGGGGCCGTTACGAAGGGCTAACACAATCGAAAGTCAAGTGGAGTCCTGACATATCTGATACCGTCTTTTTCCATCAGTCGGCATTGCTCTACTCGACTTACTACTGGACTCAGATTCAGGTCCATAGACCCTTTATCCCTCGACCGGGACATGAGCCGGTGCTACCTTTCCCCTCCTTGGCCATATGCTCCAATGCTGCGCGTAAACTCGTCCAAATTGCGGAGGTGGTTCATGAAAGGCATACCAGGGGAACGGAAATTCTCGAGTCGGGCCCTTACCCTCTCGTGAGTCTCGATCCTTCATTTTGAAGAGGGTGATAATGACTATAATGCAGACTCCTCTTTTCACAGCCGCGCTGATTCGACTCACAATCATCTGGCGCCCGCAAATCGTACCCAAGTCCGCTGCGGAGTACGAGAAAGAAATGAGAGACGTACACCATTGTGTTGAATTGATACAGGCATACGAAGAAAGGCCAGTGGTGTCCGTATACTTTGAGACATCCTAAGATGACGATTTTGCTTCATCAGTTATCAGTCTGCTGGCCGTCTAGCGTACGTTTTCTTCTCGCGTCATATCACAGATTCATTGTTCATATTTTGAGAAAGGGATATTTTGAAAGCGGTTATAGTGGTCGGTCAGCTTCCACGCCCGGTTAGATCTCTCGCGAGTGAAGAGCACGGACACGCGACGCCTTCTGGATGTACAGCATCCCACCCTTGGCCTCTAGACGAACCGCACGACATGTTTCATTCGGGAAACTACAGTCACGGCCCAATCACCCCTGCCTCAGATTCTTCCGATCCGAACGACCCCCTTCACATCTATAATAGCGTTCTCTCGTCGCTGTCAGTGTCACCTCAACCAATCCCTTCGACTTCAGGGGTGATTAATTTTGACACTCTGCTCCCTGGGACACATTCAGCGGATCCTCTGTCGGAACCAGGGGGATTTGATACCATGACGAGTACCTCCACGCACGATTACATTAATCAGGGTAATATGTGGTATTCGGCTCCGGGGAGCGTCGATTTTTCGTACGTCGAATATGTCAATCACCGGAATTCCGTGCTAATTGAGTAATTTGGTTTCAGACAAGAGGATTGGAACGCTTTCATGCTTGGCATGGATGGTTTTGTCAACGACGCGATCAACTCTCGTGGATTTTGAGTTCGTACAAGTTTGATGTATGTTCGATGGGTAGAATGATCATCTATGAATCAATACACCGGTAGAACTTCAGATCCTAGATGTTTAGATAGCATGACTCACAACTCGCGAGACCAAGTTGGTGGCAGCAGCCAGCTGCAGGCCGGCGGGGATGTAAAGTTACGTAGTTTCTATAAGTGTACTAAGGAGGCTTCAAAGCCTTCTAGTTGAGTATACAGCCCAAGGTATAGCTCCTATAGTCGAATAGCTGAATGCCTTCCCTTCTCGCGACATGGAGAGTTTAGCTGCTTAAACTGCTTGAGGTAGTTTCGCTGAATACCCTTCGTACAAGCGCTTAATAAGCGCTTATTTCTCAACATCATCAGCCGCAGCGGCACAGCATCCTACTTCGCTCTTGAAGTTTAACCACTACCACGGACAAAGCCTCCAGGCCTCAGCTGCAGTTGCGCGTGCTATGGGTACCGACACAATTATTGACGGAGCGATTGATGGCTCCGGGAAGAAACTAAGGCTACAGAATGCCTGTGATGAATGTCGGAAGAAGAAAGGCGTGTTCTCGAGTCCGCTCCCAATTGACAAAGCTTACAGGTTCAACTTCCAGTTCGATGTGATAGTGCTACTGCAACAGGTGGCATATGCTCACGATGCCTCGCCTTGAGCATCAAATGCACGCATAATCTACAGAACAAGGTACGTGTCTCGCAACCCCTCTGAAGACGGCGCTCTAGGCCGTTGCTGCTTTGCGAGAGGCCGAAATAGAGAATGTGGGGGGGGAGATAACTGTGATGCAGTCTCCCGGTACTCTCGCCCGTTTCTCGGTGAAAACGTTCAGGAGATCATAGAGCATCTAAAGGAAGACCATCTTGTGCCTACCCGCACTGACTTTTTCACTATATCTTAGAGACGTGGACCCAAGTTTGGGTCAGTAAGACCCCTCTTCAACTCTTCGGGCACAGCTAATACCTATTGCTCACAAATCAATCAAGAGTAAAAAAAGATGCTGCTAGAGCGCTGGTCAACGAAATTCTATCGACTTCAAAGCCGTTTGTGGTACCGCAAGACTCCGGCAAAGTAAAGGATATGTTGGTTGAGCTTGCCAACCACGCGCGTTCTCTCGACAGACAATTATTGCTTGCCCAGGGGGCTTCTCCTGAAGTCGGCCCCATCCCAAACTCCGCACCTTTCACTTATTCCATTGACGAGACTGAAGCTAAGGAGTCAGATGAGCGGCAGGAGATTGAGGATTCCATTGATTCACTTACTCAAGAACTCGGTGAAGTTACACTTGGTCAACCCGAAACACATTTTGGGAAGTCGAGTCATTTCCTGCTAATAGAGTCTGCAATGGACGCTCGTCGGGACGTCCTGGGAGGTCGCGCACTCATCACTCATGACGTGTTCACCAAACTTCAACGGCCACCGTTCTGGGATCTTTGTCCTGTAAGTATTTGATGACTCAGGAAGGCTTGAACCTAATCTGATGGGATGTGTAGTGGCATGAGTCGCTCCAGCGCCCTATAATTCCCTTCGTTTACCCTCCACACGATCTTCTCTATGATCTCATCGACCTCTATTTCCGGAGGATAAACCCGATTTTTCCATTATTACACCGTCCAACATTTGAACGGTTAGTATCGGACGGTCTACACTTACGAGATCGAGCTTTCGGAAGAACGGTTCTGGGCGTCTGTGCTGTCGCGTCTCGACACACGAACGACCCACGTACTTTGAGTGAAGGCACAGCTTCAGAACATAGCCGAGGTTGGAGGTATTTTCGACAGATAGAGCCACTTCAAGCCTGTGCCGAGGCTGAACCCTCCTTATACAGCATCCAGATGTGCAGTGTGAGTATTGTGAAGATCCTCCGACGTGTGTTACACTCATGTCCCATACACAGCTATGCGTCTCGTATCTGCAAGGTTCACCAAAGCCTGATCGTGTGTGGTTAATACTGGGCAATGGGATCCGAATGGCTCAGGAATTGGGAATGCATCGCAGAGCCTCGGACAAACAAAGGGAGACACCCGACTATGAGTTATGGAAACGTGCTTTTTGGCTACTTGTAGCGACCGATACAATCCTCTGCGCGGTTCTTGGTCGACCGAGAGCTACTCAACCCGAGGAGTACGTCCTTCGTCATCTCTGGTTAGCAGATCCTGATATCTCCCTTCAGCTACGACGTTGAGTTGCCCGTTGAATGTGACGACGAGTATTGGGAACATCCCGGCGTTTCAGGAAAGCGGTTTGTACAACCAGATGGGCAGCCGTCCTCTTTATCATATTTCTTAGCCCTTCTGAGGCTGCTGGAGATCGTTGGTCAGGCGCAACGAACGCTGGTAGATTAGCGTCTTGTGATTTGTAGCTTCGGATGGCTGATGGGGTCCCTTGCAGTATTCGATCGGAAAGTCAGACATGACGCTGAAGTCCGGAGTGGGCGTTTCTGGTATTGACTGGAAACAACAAGCAGTCATTGAACTCGGTACATGCAGCAGCTGCTTGGTGAACATGGCTTCAATTGATCTGATACCTTATCGACAGACTCTGCACTGAACGACTTTATGGATCACGTTCCTCAACATCGTCAGTCGTTTAATTTCTCCACGCTGCATACAAAGGACTTACCCTTATTAGTTAAATGGGATCCCAATATGGCTAACCCTGTATTTCTACACCAGTCTGCAACACTTTACTTGACCTATCACTGGATCCAGACCCATGTCCACCGACCATTTATACCTCGACCTGGACGCGATCCAGTCCTGCCTTTCCCTTCTTTGGCCATTTGCTCTCATGCTGCGCGAAGAATTATCCACATTGCAGAAACCCTCCAGGCCAGGCGTGACAGTGGTGCGCTTCCTCTCGAAATGATGCCAAATATTCTGGCGAGTATCTCCGACATGATCACGAAGGTTCCATTCTGAGCGTTCGGCAGAGCCCCTTATTTGCGGCCACTATGCTTTTGCTGGTTAGCATATGGCGCCCTCACCAATCGCCTAAACACCTGCTGGACTCCGAAAAGGACATGACGACCGTCTATCAGTCCCTGAAGATGGTACAGAAGTATGAGGATAGGTCAGAGATGCCGGTTCTACACATTTCTGGTACGGACCGTTAAAACCTTCTCACCTAGATATCCGATGGCTGGTCGTGTGCTGTACGTATAGTCGAGAGGTGGACTTGTCTACACTGTGCCTAACTTCCTCCAGGGATATCTTGAATTTGGTCGTAGCCATTGGGCAGATTCCAAGGGCCAAGGGGTCGTTGAAACGGTCCAGCCCAGACGACGATTTCGAGTATCTACTGAGATCTGCACCTGGCCGACTATGGACTGGAGATGAAAATATATCGAGCGAAAATTCCAGAGGATTTGCTAACTCTGGACACTCCGGCAATCTCGCAAGCGTCCACCCCTGCCTCGAACCTAGGCCTCGAGTCTCGGACTCCCCCTCGCAAGGGTACTACGGTGCCGCCTTTGACTCGGAGAGGACCTTCGATTTCAATTCTCTTGAGCAAAATAGTTTGGATGAGCCGAAAGGTGCCGAGAGTTTTTTCACCGACAACCTCCCTTTGGACTTGAATCTGCATTCGTCTTCAACGCCAGCGACCGGGGAAAACCTCGACTTTGCGTATGCTTCATTAGTTCTCGTTCTCCACATATACTTACTTTTTTCCCGAAGGTTCACCAGCCAAGAAGACTGGAGCTTGTTCATGGGCGGAGTCGACGACATGTTGTCTGGTGGAGTGGCCAATTATGTGACTCAGACTTTCTAAGCGGGATCATTGGTATTAGACAAAGATTCGATTGATATGGAATGGTTGAAACGACGCATCTCTGGACGTGTCTGACGCACTAAATGACTCCCTGTATCACAGACGTAAGGTGGGCATTAAGATGCCGAGTAACGCCGCGAACGGCGAAGCACACAGAATTAGTAACCAGTACCACTGTCAGTCGCTGTGTTCAGTTGTTCTAACTTCTTCTTGCCCATACCTTGCTTCTACCCCTGGGGCTGTGAGTTCTCATAGGTGCGCGTGTATTTGAAGTTAATTTCCTCCGCTCTTGCTCGGGGATTGGACTCGCCTTTCTTCAGTCAGCTTGAGATAGTTTCAGAATACCCCTGAATACACTCGTATGAGCGCTTATCGATCGCTTATCGAGCTATGTAGTGTAAAATCAAGTGAAATGACTGAAAATGGCCGGAAAAGGGGGACACTTACAGGCTATTTCCAGTCATAAGGAGTCAAATCGAGCTAAGCGCCAAATCGAGCCGGCTCAAAATAGCTCGATTTGACCCGGGGATTTCTGACTGGGGCTTAGCGCTTTTCTCTCAATATCATCGATTCATCAGCCGCAGCGGCACAGCATCCTACTTTGCTCTTGAAGTTGAACCACTACCACGGACAAAGCCTCCAGGCTT
>JANHQD010001386.1:0-15903 GCA_024721195.1 Marasmius sp. AFHP31 | reverse complement strand
TAGATATAACAAGACAAGGAAGAAGCACAGAATACCAGTAGTGGGTCAAGAGGGGGGAAAACTGAGTGTGGCGCCGGCCGGAAGTCAGGTTTTAAGTACGCTGGCCCCGTACTTGGGCCGGACTCTGGCGAAGTCGTGCTGCTGGCCGCTCGGGAATGTCAACATCCCGAGTTTTGGACGTCGACTCAACAGAGGGAGCCTGTGCAGCTGCTTTAGGGGTCTTGAACACAAATCGCTTGAACCTAGCCAGCGACCCAAGAGTCTTGCAATTCTCTACCGCGTGGGGCCAGAAGGTGTCGATGCAGTCGTAAGAGCAGAAATGACAGGCTATAAAAGATGTGTTGAGCACGAGACTCGGTGGACATAGAAACACTCACGTTCTGCCCTCGCCATAACTGCATATTCAAGATGCCCGAAAGGAACTTCCAGACTCTCTCCACGCATCAAGCTAAAGTGGGGCTCGGAAAACTTCAGGCCATCCTCCCATTTGATACAAGCTCTAAGGCGCTTGGTTCTGGAAAGGAATCGTGTCTCCGTCACCCGCTTAACACCTGGCAAAATTCTCCGGACAGCTTCCTCAATCTCGCCTTCTCCCCAATCGTAAGAAGCCTGCTCGAATTGAATCACCGTTGCGCTCGGTCTCTTCTCCGGAGGCAGGGCAATCTCCATTGCGCACTCGTCAGTGAAAGTGAGTAAGCATGGGACGTCATCACGGTAGCGATCCGGTAATGACTGCAGGAACGACCTCACATCCGGGATAGATTTCTTCGCCACATCCACAAAGTACACCTGGGCGATAGAATCGTGAGGGGAGGGCGGCGGTAACTGTGTTACGTCGTGAATGGTAATCTCGAGCCCCATCTCCTCTTTCATGAAGGAGACGAAGCCCTCGAGCTTGCCCAAGTCATATTGGAACGGTCGGCTCCGAGACTTTTTCTTCACCTGAGGGCCGACAGCGAGAGCTTCAGCACGTGTGGCCATTACAGTACAGACAAAAACCGAGGATTCGGGACCCTGCCGCTGACTCTTTGATCGCTCAGGCGACTTCGAGATGCTGTCAGGATGTCTCTGTAAACAACCACGAGACTCGGCGAGCCCGCCAGTGAGCAGGTCTTTGATCTTGGGTCGCACTATCTTTTCCTTCTCCTAGGTAGAAATTAGCTTTCGGGCAGGGCTTCGGATAATGATAGTCACCTTTTTAGGCTGCCGCTTTGTAGCCTTGGTTTTGACAGTTTGCTCTGTCGCAGTGGCATCACACAGCACGAGCTGCCATAGAGTAGGCGAACGTATCAGTCTCACACGTGTCTTGAGCGGGATCTCTAGTACATACCTGGTTGCTAATCGGGTTCTCCCCGTGGTCGTCAATATTCTGAGAATCATGAGGGCCCATCCCACCGAGAGAAAGAGGCAAGGCAGCAGACGTACCATTGTCACATCCTCGCTGCTGCTATTCTGAGAGGTAGAAGAAATCCCGCGAGCATCTTGGGGAGGCGCGCCAGTTGAAGGGTGGTTCATAATCCTCGTATCAACGTCTTGTAAGTCCTCAATGGACGGCTAGAAGTCTTTGAATGCGCAGTTACAAAGGTGACGCAGCGAGAAGGAACGAACCTCGAGCATTCCAGAATCATTCTCAATCGAGAACTTGCCGTCCAAAAGCTTTCTGACCTCGTCGTATCCCTGACAAGAGATCAGTACTACACATCGATGCTAAGGTGATCGAACTACCTTCCACGAAGCTGTTTCCATGAGCGAAGCAATCTCCAACCGCTTCTTCACCTGGTCTAATTCGAGCCGAAGACTTCGATTTTCGCGCTCCTGGTCATAGCGGGATCAGTACTAGATCCGCGCAACTCCCATGTTTATATTTTCCTCACCTTTGACTCTAATTTGGTCTTCCATTCCTATCGTCGAGAGGTCAGCGAGCTCGACTGACATTCGAAGCGGCCCAAGTACCCACATCAACCAACATATGGTTAGCGTTCTCTGCGGCCTCCGCTCTCTCCTCGAGTTGAGCAATTTGTTCTTTGTACGCCGATCTAATATCCTCCACCGAACCGGGCGCCAAGTGGACATGGCCTCCCTGACCGATGATCCCAAGTGGTAAGGAAGGCCGCTTTAGCTCGTCGGTCTAATCAAATGTCAATTTACATACCCGTTGCACCAAACATCGAGATAGCGTACCTTGTAAATGGATGCTATATTTCGAGAGGCCGGGATGGGTCTGGCCTTTGCTTCCGTTGTTATCTTTCCCTGAAGAGAACATTCAACCTCAGAAAAAGCCCCATTACGCCGATCTGTGACACACCCTATCAGTCTTGTTCAAAACCTCTTGAAGAGTCGGTACAATGATGGATACAGACTTCGCCCGACTTCGAGAGGGTTTCTGGGACGGGAGGAGTCAAACATTGATAGCTTGACCGCGGACATTCATGATACTTACTGGTGTCTCATTGTTTGGTTTGCGTTTTTGTTTGAAATGTTCGATATCTGTATCGTGGTCTTCCTATCCGTCAACTGCCGAATCAGTATCTTCGCTATTACGGGGCGAAAACTCTCACATGTGTGCCACCGTCACCGCCGCGGCGTTTCCGCTTCTTGCCTGCACTAATGTCCTGTACAAGGTTTAGGAAAGATTTCTCTGAAAGAAAACCCTTTTGAGACGGACCATATCCTGATTCCTCTCTAACTTTGACTCGGGGTCAGGCAATTGAGTAGTTGATGGTGCATGGTCTTGACCTGCCTTCCGTCTCCCGGTCTACAAGAACGATTGAGCGACGTATAGAAAATCGAGAAATAGTAACTGACTTCCAAGTACACTGCGCTGGAGTTTTTCTCGAGCTCGGTGTCCCGCGATAGGTCAATGTCCTCTGGGTTGACACTTTGGGACCGGGTTCTTGGGCGCTGGACACCAGTGGCTCCTGAGATGCTCAGTCGGGACTGGGCTGGTATGTGATGGACAGAGATGCTTTTCGCTCGACTACGAGTATTTGCAGCCATGTTCGAGGTCAGGAAGGACAATGGTCGGTCTGCTTGAGTTGAGCGTTTGAGTGACGGAATCGAAGTCATCGGCGAACTTGACTTACTGCGCGGAGGAACATAACGTTGAGACTCCGTCGGCTATCAAATGGCCCTGATCAGCCATGTTTCTGCTCAACAGATCTCAAAGCAACATCCAATGACCGCAGAGCCCCGCATGAAGTTCTAAGGACGTAAGGAAGACCTTGTCGCAGCTTGGACCAGCCATGTGGTTGTTGAATGAGACTCAACCGTTGTCTCACGTGAGCATCTTCATTTGGTTGATGGAATTTTTTTTCGCACGAATATCTTCTTTTCCTAAGTCCTTCGAGGCCTTGTCGACACCAGCACCCAAAGCCGCACGGACTCTCCCCACAAACGACTCGCTCTATGATCGGGGCACCTCAAATTATCCGATATGAACCCCGAAATGAATAGTGCACTGACCCGCACCGACTTGTTACCTGCCCACTACGCATTCGTTGTCGCGGCCAGCCGCCAGTCAAGATCTTTCAGAATCTTTCTGTACACATGCATATCGTCGTACCACCCGAAGCTCCGAAATTGAATACGGCAATGTTTCGATAAATCGACCCTGGAATGATCAAGTGAGGGCTGTCAAATATTCAACTCCATCTCCTCGGACCAATGTTCCGCTTCTGTTTCGACACAACCGCTTCCCGAACGTCGAGCTAGATCAGCGTCGCTACGATGTACGACTCTTCCGCACCGCTCTCTCAAGACGTCTCACAGCCGAAGATCAGCGAGTACCACGGCCAGAAGAACAAGAAAACCTCGCAAAAGAGCGACATTACTGGGAGCCTCGTCATCGGATGGCTTGACGCTTTCCGATTGAGAATAATCGCATCCGCTCTGTACGGATTCCGCTGCATCCTCACTTGGGAGCCTGGAGGCATCAATGACGATCTCAACTTTTGTCACCTAGTTGCGAGGACCACTTACGCTCCACATGTGAGTACCCTGTGCGACATGGTTCTCGCCCCGTCTCAAGATACTTTTCTGTTCAGATCCGAGCATTGGAATATGCCATAGGTCTATACCCCGAGACCTTGTTTCTAGATTGTTACCTCAATCTCATTATAAGTGAGTAGTAGGATTCAACGAGTTCACCGCACGCGGCTGACGGGATTACTAGTGAAAGTTGATCTTCACCATGCTTTCGATAAGGGGAAATTCCTACTTATTCCTCCACTCCAACTTCTCCACGAGATACTGGGGTACTTGCGCCGAAATGCGCGGCACCCGCTGACGAAGGATAGACAGAAGTTTTATGAGGTATGTCCTAACGTCTTCTACCTCTCCGTTCAATTTTGATCGCGTCAACTAGGCATTCCCTCAACATGAGTGGACATACGAGCTCCTCAACCTAAGCCTCGATCCCGAACGGAGTATCAACCGCAAAAACATTGACACCTCGAGGCCTGTCAATGGCCTTGAGAGATACGCGAATAGGCCTGGATATACAGAATACTGCCATCCGTTCGACCACCCAGATCTCAAAGATATCCGTACCTTCGCTCATCCTGTTTTCTCTTGCTTCAACGCCGTCTTCGCTTTGTGGGAAACATCAGACACTATCTTCAAAGACGCCTACATCCGGTACGAATCCGTGAGGATCCTGCACGACATTGGCCTGCTTCTTAATGCAAAGCCACCACGGGAGTTTTACCGAACGGGGCCTGGTCGGGTAAACGAGCCTCCGAAGGACGAAAACTTAGACTACTTGTTTCCGCAGGAGGCAACCTATGTGAAGAGAGCTTCTTTGTATCGGGAGCTTCTGGAGGAGTTCCAAAAGGCTTGGGATGGAGAACTCGAGCATGTTCTTTCTGGTGGAGTTGTTGCCAAGAGTGCTCGGAAACGAACTTCTGTGGCTGCCCCCCGAGTCACGCGGAGCTCAGAAGCAAAGCGGTTGAATGTGATGAAGTCTGTCTTGGACGCCGATGAAGGCGCTGAGGCTGTTGTCGAGGAGGGTAAGGAAGTCAGACCGAAGATTGTTCCAACCATAGGGATCAACAGCTCTCGACCTCGACCCAAGAATACAGAGTCAAGGTCTGCATCATCCCGAAAGCGCGCTCGGGATCGGCACATGCCGGATACCTCCCATCCTCCCCAACCCCGTATTCCTCTTTTCACTTCATTCTCGGAGCGTCAATCTTGCGTCGAGGACCCTTTTGAATCTCCCACTCGTCCTTCAAAAAGACTCAAATCCTCCAATAGGAGCCAAGATATTGACGAACCCGCATCCAACCGGCCAACAATCAGTCATGATACACGATTCACCTCTTGCCAGTCGGATGCGGAGAACCTCCTTCCGACGCGGGATGACACAGGCTTTGACCTGGATCATGTAGGACCTTTCAGATGCCTCCCAGCGTCGGTTTCTCTAGCTTCGAGGTTCCCGAGTAATGGATCTAGACGGTTGAAACGAACTTGTGGCCGTGCTGCCTCACCGCCGACCCCCTCGCCCTGCTATGCTGAATCTTCTGATGAAGAATCGGATCTTCCGTTGGGCAAGCGGCGGTCTGCCTCTGACAAGAAGGGGAGCGAAGAGTGGTCGAATTACGGGATGCGCAAGCGGCTAAAGAGAGATGTCCTCAAGGGTCCCAGGGGATCGAGAGAACTACTGAAACCTTCCGACCACGATACCAGCGAACCAATTCAACCCAGTCTCCGGAGATCACGCCGCAAGTTATGTCCGAATAGCTTTGACCAGGGCCTTTCCTCTGGTATCCTCTCTTCTGGGAACTGCGCGATTGTCGGATTACTGCCGAGCCCAAACTACCCGCCTGCCACCCCTTCCCCACGGCCTCGGACTAACGTCGAGCGTTCTCTGGCGCAACAAGGGCGAGCCGATTCATCATCAAGGGACACTGACACATCTGTGAGTCCGGGTCAGAGTCCCTACGCTCATTTGGTCGATGTGCGGGGTACCGCCTCCGGCTCCGCCGCAATGGAGAGATATAGAGGGAGAGACTCGGACAGCACTTGCTCGTTATCGAGCATGTTCAAAAGTCCATACGCCGATTTAGCCTTTGATTGATGTTTCTATCGCATATTACCCCTAGGGCTCCTTCAATACTATAAGGTTCGCCCATCCGTCCCGCTAGATACATAAGTTGTATTTACTGGCATAGCCGTGACTAAAGTAACCAAGAAATGAGCGGCATGTTTATGACCTCCGTCGCTTCAATCCCCCACGCTTTCGAGTGGCCGGAGTTGCCAGAAGTTCATAAACATTGAAGTCGAAATCCACCAACTGGAAGATCGCAAACTCCAGTTTGAGCTTCTTACCCCGGAGCAGCTTGGTAACCTCGTGTACAGCAAGAGTGTCACCATTCAGTTGAGATTCGACTGCGCATCTTGCTATCTGCTTCGTGACCTGAGAGAACTTGTCAGTAGTGGAAAGGAGAGAATTCCACGGGCGCCACGTACCGCTGTACCTCCCTCATATAGGAAACCCTCAGGAAAATGGTGGTCGAGCTTCTCGCAGCGATACGTTCCCATGTAGTATACCTGGCGATTCTTGTGAGGCCCCATCGCGTGAAAGAGTGGCCGCTCCTTTCCATACATCTTCTCGAAAGGTGAAACGACCTTGGTTTGGTACTCGGGTAAGTCTTGTGTTGCTGGACCCACGACAACAGCATGTTGATCTTCAACGTAAATCTGCCTGAATGGGAAGTAGAAAATATCCTGCTCTGCTCTGCGGGTATTGCCATGAGTTAGTGTCGAGGGCGGGATGTATTTCCGGAAGGATATGGTACGCACGTCTTCCATGAGGGCTGATAGCTCGTCAGTAGGCTGCTCATGATCGAATTGAGTTCTGGTCTCACATACCACCAGGTCATACAATCTCTTTCTCAATGCTTCAACGTGTCCATAATCGAATAAAGAATTCATAAAATTTCCCGACGCTTGGCAAAACGCGACGGGTTTGTTGTCCGTCCGTAGTGCACACGGACCGCTGTAAACAGGAAGTTCGAGTTTCTGTCGAAAGATCGACCTGAGCTTCTCAAAGGACATCTGCGCGCTCGTGAGTCGTCTTCTTATCGATACAGTAGGCCGGGGCTACTTACCTCCCTAAGGTTTATTGTTATAGGGGTCTTGATGTGGTGGACGTGAGTAAAACAAGTCGAGGATGCATATAGTTGAACTCACTGCGAGTTCTCTAGCCTCTCCCCCGGTGCTTGTATTCAAAGCCCCTCTAGACGATTCTTGTACCCCCCCGACGTTCCTCACATTCGCCGTGCTTCGCGTGGTAGACTCGCACTGCGGGCGTTGCGCAGTAAGTGGTTGTCCGAGTGAATTCGGGTGGGGTAGCCGTGGGTTGAGGTCGAACTGGCACTTCTTCAGTAAGAGTCTTCGAATTAGGGTGACTATACTTAACACCCACCCTCACTTTCTTCGAGGTCTTCCGCACCCCCGAGGTACTACTTTTCCCATTTTCGAACCGAGATCTCCTTTGACGCTGTTCGATTCGACGGACCGTCAGTTTAGTATCTTCGATTCAAGAAAACGAAACGAGCCGGTACCTTTCCTCTCTTGCGGCGGTCAAAGGTGGAATTGAAGCCCAATTCCTTGGAGATGTACATCATAAACCCTCGTTTTCGCTTTGCTTCAACGATAGAGGGCTGTCGACGGACCCTAGCAGAGCAATCATTCGGTTGTGATCCGGGCTTGGGAATCGGGATGGGCGTGGCGCGTTCTTTCCAAGGTTGGGAAGGAGCTGTGGCAGGCTTGGGAGGAAATTTGATGGGCAGGGTTTGCGCTTCGTGGACTGCATAGTGGAATTCAGGTACGACTTTGGGTATGGGAATCGAAATAGGCGTTGGCGGGTGCCTCCAAGGTCCTACAGAGGTCATGGTGGTCAACGATAGAGGTGCAAGTTCGCGAGGCGATTATCGAATGATGTATATTGAATATTGAATGTCAAACGATGACGGCAAGAGGATAACGGATTAGCGAGGTGACGATGGAGCATAATATCGTCTTGGGCTGCCCAGGGATGGGTTTCTTAAGTTCGCCGTCACGATCGAGAGCATGATGGTATGGTTTTGGAACAACAGGGGCATTCTCACTTCTTGGTAGACTTCTAATTCGCACGCCACAAACGCGCTATGAAAGGGACTCAAGGTTTGATGTTTGAGGCTACATTGTCGTGGGTGCTATTGCGAGGCGCTATTCTGCGTATTGGATTGCCAAATATCTACAATGATTCAAGAAACTACCACCAGAATCTAACTTATGTGACTGGCACAAGCAACAAGGGCTTAAACCTTTTGACGAGCCCGCTTTGACGCGGGCTGTGACATAGAGGGCCCCATTTCGCCGTCCTCGGAGCTCTCACGGTGTGGGCGTTTGTGTTTCGTCTGGGTCTTGTACGAAATTGAGAGCTCGGACGTGGCGGTCGTCTGCTCTAGTTGAACTGTTGGCATATCCGTTCCAGACTTTTCAGCCTTTGTAAGCCGGCGGTTGAGCCGCGAGTTCCAGCCAACCAGCTGTAAGCCGATAAACTCGAACTGAATTATACCATCTCGGATGAAAGTGGAGATGTCCGAGTTGCTGAGTTTTGCCTGGCCGGCCTCAGAAGCTACTACTAATGGTCGAAGTTTGGAGATCTCGAGAAGAGGGTTCAGCTATCGGTCTCAGTGACGAAAGAGGAGCCTTCTGAAGCTCACCGAAGATTCGGGTCCGTCGAATACGTAGCCGGCGGGGTTAGCCCGATCCAATGGGAGAAATCGGTAACGGCCACCATAGAACACCTCGCCCGCCTCATCTTCGCCATCCAACAGAACCTCCTTCTCTTGGCCAAGCAGGCCGTCGAGGGGAGAGGTGAGCGTAAATCGATGCTCCTTATTGGTTTGGCTTTTGACGCCTAACACCACGGCATTGCGATTCTCAAAAGAGATAAGACGGCCTGGAAAGTAGATCACGTCGGTGGGATCGACGTTCAGGCTAGCATGAGGTTTGATGAGGATCAAGGATCAGAGGTATGTCCTGGCTTGTACGGGGAAATGAGTAACAACCTTTTGCCCGAATCCTGGGATTCATTGTTAATCGTCAACATTAGGAACACCGTACAGGCTAGTCAAATAGACACGTACCAGCCGTTCACGAACCCGAGTCTGCAGTTGGCGCTCCCAGCCTACTGTCGTACATTCCTTCGATTCTATGACAATCACCGGTTTCTTATCCCCCCAGTCGACCTCTGGCTTGGTCGAGGATTCTTCTATATCTCGCTCGAAACGCTCCTTGAGCTTTTTTCTCCCTTTCTGTGTGCAGGATCAGATGAGAATCGAATTTTGGTTGAGAGCAATGTGAGCGTTACTTACCAGGGTTAGATGGTTGAAAGAGGTTGGCTATAATTTGGTGATAAAGATGTCTCTCTCATAGATACGGAGCTGAGTGCGTACCGGTACCGAAGGTTTAAACTCAGCGAGACGCTAGACATACGAATCAACCGTGATGCGGATAGTGGGCGATACAATTAGCGAACCTTCTCGAGTTTTGTTAGTCGCTTGCTAATTTTCCGAATTTCTGCTTGTGTGCTGTCGTCAGCTTCCCGAATGTTCTGTGTCAAGTCTTCCAATTGTGAGAGAGCTTGTTCGAGCCGCGTCTAGGTGGGTCGGACGAGAAACATCAGACTAGGAAACCTTGCGACGCCTTATACAAACAAAACACGATCTAAAATGGTGCTCACTTCGTTGTCTTTGGCCTGTTGTTCGCGGAGTTCGAGGCGTGATGAAAGGTCTTCATATGCTTGCTGGGTATGAATAAGATCATTGCGGGCAAAAAGCAAAGCGAGTAGGTACTCCTACCGGATTGGAGCCACATTCATTGCTCCTTGACGCCCTACTTTGCTTCATGCCCTGCCAGCGATGAGTATGGGAATGTACGGCTTGGCAGCATTTCCTGAGGCATGAAGACTCACCTTCGATCGATGAGTGAAGTTTTGATCTTTGTGCTGCGAAGTATGCATCAAAACAGAGTAAATACCAGCCAATAATATTGCCAATAACCAAGCCACTTACCGGAATGTGTTCGTGACTTTTACCATCTCGAACACGAGCCCTCCCTGCTGCAAAGGGGTTCGAGTATACCTAAGAAAAAACATAGATGAGAACGATGACTCTATGCGCGAGCAATGCACGTTACCTGGTTGCCTATCGCCATAACAAACCGAAATCTAAGTACTGTAAGTCCTTGAGGGTGGTGGGTATTTGCGTAGGGCGCTCAGATCACGTGGCATCGAGCCCTCTTGGTTGACAGCGACAATTTGCATTTGCCATCGACTCTGACTGACTCTTTTTCATCATACCTCAACTCTGCGACGGCTTCAGGCTGGGCAACGAACACCTTTCGAATTAGGCCTGTGAGGCACCCGTATGTCACAACTTTGTTGAATTTCTTCTTCGTTCGCCTATTGACCTCAGCTGTATGAAAGTAGATTACATCAATGGCTTTGCCTCCAGTCCACCGCCTTCCCTCAGAAATCCTTGTGGATATCCTTGGAAGCCATTGTCCAAATTCGAATCTCACTTCAAGTGGAGCTGCTCTCACAAGAGGAGTACTGGACTGGTCTGCGGTATGCAGACGTTGGAGAAACATATGCCTTTCTACACCAAGGCTATGGTCTGAACTGGGACTCATGTGTGTAGACGGTAGCTGGGATGACGAAGAACGAGGAAAGAAAATGAATCAGATAGTCCGCATGTTCATGGATCGCTCGCAGAATCGTCCGCTCAGCATTATACTGTTCTTCTTTCGCCAACCCCAGTCATCCGGTTTACAGGATGTCGTCGAAACCCTTCTTTGCAATTCTCATCGATGGGAGTCTTTCACTATTAGTCCCTGGTCGGCGATAACCTCCTACCCAACATTCCAGTCAGTCAAAAATACGCTCACCTCACTTAGTGGTCTATACGTGCTAGACGGGGTGGACGGTAGTACAGTGATACAAGACCTTGGCCGTACTCCTACTCTTCGGACTCTCCACGTCGATTTCACTCGTTTTCCGACACCCGAGGTTCAGACCTTGTTTGCGACCCAACTCAAATCAGCACACATTCACCTCAGCACTAGGGGTACTCCCGTTTCTGCTCGACAACTGGCGTCGCTCTGTGCCTCTATACAGCGACTCGATCTGAAAATTTGGGAGGATCAACTTGTGGATGAAGCTCCTTATGACGGCCCATCCATCGCCAGTGGGTTGAAACGTCTACAGGTTGACCTCGACTCGTATCCTTCCAGCCTATTTTTGGACTCAATCACAGCTCCTCGGTTATCATCGATAGAACTCAGTAGTTTCGGTCTCGTCCAAAACTCTCTTGGCCCCGTTCTACACTTACCATGGGACCCTAATCTGTTCATATCCTTCATCAAAAGATCGGCATGCACCATAACTTCCCTCTCTCTCTTCAACCTTGCCCTGGGATCCGACCAGCAGGTAGCTCAATTCTTCAGTTGCATGCCTGCAGTGAGGAGCCTGACTATCATCGAGAGAGAGGTTCCACGCCGGATGCTACCCACGGAGGGCGTGGCAGATGCACGGTGGAGTAATATCACTCAGACGACGTCTCGTCTCCTACAAAATTTATGTGTTGATCGCTATGAAAAACCCCTCGGGGAGCCTCTTCGCGATATTTCCCAAGAGGGCGAACTATCCTCGTCTCCAGCGAGTACACAGGGGCCTCTCCTTCCCTCCCTTGTAGACTTCCGGCTTGAATTATCAGGGAAAAACTTTGATAACACCAACGCCGATGCGCTTGTGAAGCTTGTGGACTCCAGGTGGATTCCAGATGTCGAGGATCATGCACGAGCGGGCCTGGCGGAGAGCCTCCTTTCGGTAGATATCAAGTCTTCAGACCGACGTGGTAGCATTCTGGAGAGCCTAACGAGTCGCTTAAGGAATCTCTCGGATGCTGGTTTAGAGGTATTTATCCGATACGGGGAGGATAATTAGCTAGATAGGCTCTCATTTTGGAGGGACAAGTCGTGGTACAGTTGTATACTGTCGTTGTCGTACTGTGTACATACCGCCTCGACCTCAAAACGTGTAGTCGCGGACCATAGATAGTACATACTGTTGACTGGGAACGCCCGGTGCGGATACATGGACTAGGCTGAGCAAAGGCTGAGTGCAAAATTAGTCTCCAGCTGATCGCGAACGAGAAAAAGAGATCGTGCTACTCTGGAAGGCGACCGACGGCGGACGCGTCTTCCTTCAAGTTGCCCCCACGTGGGTATTTGCGAAGGCCCAAGGGCGCTCAGACCACGTGGGTGACTGACAGTCTGAGTCACTTGGACTGTATGGGCACATAATTCGGACAAAAACGTCCGACGTTTACGAAAACATGCGGTCTTGCGGCATGCCGTCAAGGAAACGTCAGGTGCTGGGCGCTGGCACTCAGAACATCGTTTGATGTTGGCGCCTGGCGTTGAGCCAGGATGGGCCTTCATCTCCAGAGGCTCGCGGCTTACCTTGTGATTGAACCTGCCACACTTCCTGTAATTAGATATTGGCACTGAACCTACACTTTTACAATCAGTGCCCTCAATGCATGTGTATTGGTTCACTCTCTTAAGAATTATGGTGTGTCCGGCCTGTATGTCTGTTATCTGTGTTGCGACGTCCGCTCAAGAGTCACGTTGGTTTTATTGTTTTGTAGCCACAATCTGCCGAGCTAACGGCGACTCGCGGCAGACGACGGCTAGAATTGCCCAGGGGCAGGGTAAAATCTTCAAACAGCGTCCGGCCATGATAATGGTGTCCACTTAACTTGTTTTCGGATCTCATCTGTCGTGAAATAAAGTAATGCCAACTTGTAGTGAGCGGGTTACTCTAGAATACGGCGGACTCAAAGATTGCCACTCGCACGGATTTCTGAGACTGTTGGCAAAGCCGTTTCCGCGGCAGTGTGTCCGGCAGCTTGTACGGCTCGGCATTCCAACATATCTACTCAAATATAACCTGATTTCCATAATACATTAAAGGATGAATCCATAGTTATAGACAGCATAGGAATATTGATCAATGTTGAATAATGAGCCTTAGAACATGATGAGGAATGATAGCGATGTAGGGGGTGGAAAATTATGGATCGAACGGCCGTCCCCTCAAAGCCCAACGTCAATAGCCGGACGTCAAAGATCAACGCCGGGTAACCGGACATGGAATGTCTCACGATTTTTGTCCGAATTATGTGCTTATAGGACTGATCATGACGCCGCGGCCGCCGCTAACGTCGTTGTCTCCTACCTATACCGATGTAAGATGTATCTTTTGGCTTAACCTGCCATATCTCAACTTTAATTCGAGCCAGATAACAAACATCTTTCGAATTAGGCCTGTGAGGCACCCGTATGTCCCAATTGTCTTTTTTTGTTCTTTGTTCGCGTATTGACCTCAGCGATGCGAAAGTAAAACTACACCAATGGCTTTACCTCCCGTCCACCGCCTGCCCCCCGAAATCCTCGTCGATATCCTTGAAACCTATTTTTTTTCAACTATGGACCTCACCTCGAGTAAATTCAGTGCTGATCCCACAAGAATAGTAGTACTGGATTGGTCTGCAGTATGCCGTCGCTGGAGGATTATTTGCCTTTCTACGCCCAGCCTATGGTCCAAACTGCAACTCACGTGTGTAGATGATAGCTGGGACGATGAAGAACGAGGAAAGAAAGTGCATCGGACAGTCTGCATGTTCATGAATCGCTCGCAGAATCATCCACTCAGTATCATATTGCTCTTCACTCACCCACCCCAGTCATCCGGTTTACACAATGTCATTGAAACCCTTCTTCGCGATTCCGGGAGATGGGAGTCGTTTACTACCTATTCCTGGTCGGCCATTACATTCCACCCAGCATTCCAATCAGTCAAAAACACATTCTCCGCACTTCGTAGTCTATCTGTGATGAACCAGGTGGACGGTAATACGGTGATACAAGACCTCGGCCGTACTCCTGCTCTTCGATATCTCTACATTAGTTTCACTCGTTTTCCGACATCGGAGGTTCAGACCTTGTTTGCTACCCAACTCGGATCAGTAGACATTCGCCTCGCTGGGGGCACTCCCGTTTCTGCTCGAAAACTGGCATCACTCTGTGCCTTTATACAGAAACTCAGTTTGCGAATTCGGGAGGGTCAACTTGTGGATGAAGCTCCCCATCACTGCTCGTCCATTGCCAGCGAGTTGAAATGTCTACGACTTGACTTCGACCCCGGTGCTTCTAGCCTTTTCTTGCACTCGATTGCAGCTCCTCGGTTGTCATCGGTGGATCTCAGTAGTTCCGGTACTCCCCTACACGCCCTTGTCACCGGTTCGTATTCACCATGGGACCCTAGTCCTTTCATATCCTTCGTCAAAAGATCATCATGCACCATAACCTCCCTCTCTCTCTGCAACATCACCCTTGGTTCTGATCAGCAGGTAGCTCAATTCTTGAGTTGTATGCCTGCGGTGAAGAGCTTGATTATCGCCGAGCTGCTGCGTGGCAGGGAAGATGAGTGGTGGACTAATGTCACTCAGACGACGTCTCGTCTCCTACAGGAGTTATGCGTTGGCCACAATGAAGAGCCCGTCAGGGAGGCTGTTCGTGATATTGCACAAGGAGGTGAATCGTTCTCGTCCACGGCGAGTACACGAGGGCCTCTTCTCCCTTCCCTCATCAACTTTCACCTTGATATATCCAGGAGCCTTAACGACGCCAACACCAGCACGCTCATGAAGCTCGTCGCCTCTCGGTGGACTACAGATGTCGAGGATCGTGCGCGAGCAGGCCTAGTGGAGAGCTTCCGTTTGGTAGAGATCAAGTGTGACAGCCGACGTGACATTCCGGAGAGCTTAAAGAGTCAATTGAGGAGTCTTTCGGATGCTGGTTTAGAGGTTTTTCTCATTTATATGGAAGATTATTAGGTGGTAGGCACGTTTTTCTATCTTGAGGAGTTAAGTTATTTTGCAGTTGTATCCCGTCGTTTCTGCACTGTGTACATACCGCCATTAATCATAATTACTGGTGACTGGGAACGCCAGGTGCGGATACACGGACCAGGCCGAGTGTAAAATCAGTCTCAAGCCGATCAAGAACTGGCATCTCTCATGAGTCATGAACGTTGAAAGAGGGAGAGAGATTTTACTCTTCTTCATCCCAAGTTGCCAGCCTAACATGCGTTAAAAGTGCTTCGCCATTCTCGCGCCCTCTTCCGCACGACAGACTCATGGCTTGACCTAGACTCACGAAGTCTTCAGTAGTTCTTTTCTCCCTCGAACGTTCTACTATGTAGTTCGCACACTCGGCCTCATCTATGATCGCCATTCATCCGCGCCAAAGTCATTCATGATACGTCCTATATACTTGCGACACGTCGGTAGATAACTGTAACCAAACTCGCCGACCATATGTCTAAGTATAGAGTGATGCAGATTAGTGCCATGTCGGCACGAGTGAACTATCAAGAAATAGGATCCTTATCAACGACTCCGTTGGCGCTTGTTGACGACAGCGAGCTGGGATGCGGCAGAGCGCTTCAGCGTATCAGACTTGGCTAGTGGAACATCTGAATCAGAGCTCGAGTCGTTAGAGGAGTCGGACTCGGCATCCTCAGAGGAGTTAAGCTCCGGCTTGGAAGCGTGCTTTCCATGAATAGTGGACTGGACAACGATATCGTTGGCTGACGGGTGATTGATACCAGTGCTACCTGAGTCTGTGAACTTGAGCCGGAACCATCGTCTAAGGTCTTCCAGATCCCTGTCTTTCTCTGTATCCAATGGCATCATGATGCTGCCTTCGGTTAATCGCGCGTGCAAGTCGGCATCGAAGCCTACCATCCGAAGCCCAACAAACTCGAGCCTGATGACTCCGGACTTG
>JANHQD010001385.1:0-45408 GCA_024721195.1 Marasmius sp. AFHP31 | reverse complement strand
TGCTCATTCTCTCCTACAGGAATCTGGCCCATTCAACCCATATTGCTCGATGGAGTGCCGTCCTACATCCTCCTTCCAGCACCAGCAGTTCTACGATCAGTACTCTGAATCGGAAGAAGACGACGAGCCAATCTATCACTATGTCCAGGACACTTCCTGCGAGCCGTCGTCGTCGTCGTCGTACATTCGGCAATGGGCAGCCAGTATCCCTTACGGCAGAGCGCCCAAACCCGCCTCCTCCCATCCCAGACGCGACAAATCTCCAGAAGAGTTCCACCACCACTCGCGTCCAAAACTCTTGACCTCCATCAGCCGACGCCCCATCTCCACCACCTCCTCCTCATATCACCATGCCAACCCTGCAAAGTCTCCGTCCACAGAAACCAACTCTTCCACAGACTACTCTTCCATCGCAACCCCTCCTCCCCCACACTCTCTCATGAAAAACTACCACCACCACCGCAAATCATCATCCCCGCCCTCAGACGTCGACCCAACCGACGACGCCCCACACAACGTCTGGTGGATCCCTCAATCCACATCCCAGCCATCCCGCTCATCCTACTCTGCCACTCCCATCTCCATCTCCAACAAAAAGTCACCCCACGCATACGACAACACCGGCTACCACGTTCAGCCCAGGAGAATGAGGCACTAGAAAAACACAATCAAAATTCTTTTAGACGCTCTTTTCTGCTTTCTTCGCTCTACTGCTTTCCACCACTTTTAGATGCATAGCCATTTGTATATTACTGCCCCCTGCAGACTGCCCAACCAGTCTCTCCACCCACTACTCATTACCATTGTGTTTTCGTTTTTCTTTCTTGTCATTATCCATGCATACATAGTCATTGCACAATACAACGCACACACCACTTTGAACAGACTATACCTCCGCCGATCCCTGCGTCAGACTGAGTAAACGTGAGAATCTTAAGTTGTCCGAGGACCCATCAATCAGAAAATCAGAATCAGAACAGCAAGGTATTTTAGAGTCTCTTGGCCTCACACGAGTCCCGTCCGAGTTCCATTCGAGGGAGAAGCACGCCTTTGGAGAGGAGAGTGGAACACGTTTAATGGGGCGGGGCTGCTCAATGTTTCTGAGTAGGGTGGGGCGTTGGAGTATTGGTGTGCGGATAACACGTTTCTCTTCGTTGCTTTCTACGTTGTTCGATGTCGTTCTCTTATTCTATTATCGAGTGTGAGAGCCGTAATTTTTTTTGTTTTCGTTCGTTCGGAGGCTATAGGTCTCGCTCGTAGAGGGGCGTCAAGAACAACATTGCTATTGAATACCCTAGCTAGGGGAGAGCACCCTTGAAACAAAACTTATCGATTGCTGTTGTTCCGACGACAATCAGTGCTGGGTTGAATAGGAATAGGAATAGAATAGGAAAAATTTTTTCTGTTCAATCCCAAGTTCCGTGATGGCCTCGGGGGCAATGAGTGAGTGTGCGTCGGGCCCGCAACGGCAGGGTGGGGGCTAGTCTTTGCGTCGATGTCGATGCGACCACCCGGAATATACTTGGAGAAGGACGTTGTTCTTGTGGATTGTTCCCAGCCGGGGACCTGAACACCATAGAGCATGGGTATGGGAAAATTCGATCGACTGCGACTGCGACTGCTTTTTACCCAGACCCATGGGCTCGTTCGTTCGTCGTCATCAGCAATCATCAATCAGCAACAACACCAAAAAAATTTAGTTAGGGACGCGACGTGCGACGTCGAGTGTGAATCTTAGGACAAGGACTCCATTGAATGTGGGAGTGAAGGAGTCTAGGTGACTCGAGACCAAGGATACGGAGACCTTCTTTTTTTTTCTTTTTTGATCTCACGACTCACGAACCGAATAGATCGTTACTCGAAGAAAAAGAGGGTGGCGGTTTGAATGCAAAGTAGACCTTGAGCAGCTGTCAAACTCCTGAATCCTTAGCTTTGAACGCGGTAGGATAAACGGCTTATCCTATCGGATTGCTTGGGAGGTACGACTACGAGTCCACAGCTATGACGAGAAACGAGAAACGTGAAAGTTGAAACGCCACGGGAGTGAGTCTCGCAGCGTAACTGTAACTGTAACCTGGTAGGCTTCGGGATTAGCTACTCAGTACTCACACCACTGCCAACCAGTAGTAGGATGAACAGCTCACCCGCACCCGCGACGACAACGACAACGACGACTTCCGTCCGAACATCAAGGAGAATGGGAGAGGCTTGCCGCTTCGGAAATCGCTCGCAACTAGTTACTAGCTGCAAGGACATTGTCAGGAAAGAAAGAAAAGAAAAAGATCGATGACATGGACACCCCCGCGGGGTTGAACGTTGAACCACTCATCCCCCTCCTCTCCTCTCAACGCCTTCCGGAACGCAAAATGAAGAAAAGTGCGTCGAACGAGCGGGCTCGAGGTTTTCGGACAAAGTCCAAAGTTGGTAATGGCAGAGAACTTTGTTAAAAAAAGACATGGACAACCCCCGCGGCGTAGTCATAGTCAACGTAGGAAGCCAGGGATGAACTATTTGCCTACCCTCTCTCGAGGCTTCTAAGTGGTGTACATGTGTGGACACACCCCCTCGTGTGGCGTGGCGTTAACGTTCAACGCTCGCGGGTGAGTAGTTCAACCCTCCCAACGTTGACGCGTGTGTTACGACGCCTCGATTTCTGGAATAAGAAACGAAAACGAGAACGAAGAACAGGGACGGCGACTTTCGAAGGAACAATTCAGTGTATCTGGGGGTGACTACCTAAGCAGGAATGCGATGAAGCTTCAAGATGTGGGTTCAACTACTCATCCGCGTCGACGATCATCGAAAAAAGAAAACGAAAACGAAGACAAAAAAGGAGAGGGACGGCGAACTTTCAGTGTATCGGGATTCGGCGGGACTACCTGAGCCTTCATTCAAGTTTGTTCATTTTTTTACGACGAATGTGTGGTTGAACTACTCACCCGCGACCGCGAGACGACGACGATCATCGAAAAAAGAAACGAAAAGCGAAAACGAAGAGGGAACGGCGAACTTTCAATGAAAGAATACAGGGTACAAAAGTCGGTCACCCCTCAATTCAGTGTATCGGGTGGCGGGTGGGGAGACTACCTGAGCCTGAGCCTGAGCCTTCGTTCGATGGAGCTCAAGGCACGGTAGGGTTCGAGGTTGAACTACTCATCCGCGAGGGTTACGACGAATCACGATCGAAAAAAGAGGGACGGCGACTTTCAATGAAGAATACAAAAGTCGGTCCCCAAATTCAGTGTATCGCAGAGTCGGGTGGGGAGACTACTAGTAAGCCTTCGTTGTATGGAATGCGATGAAGTTCAAGACGTGGGTTGAACTACTCACCCGTGAGGGTCATGAAGAAAAGTTAAAAAAGGAAAGACTCGAGACGGCGACTTGCCATCGACTCAGTGAGGAATTCAAAAGTCGGTCCCCGGCGATGCTATACCCGGGTATTGTGGGACCTAGCGGCAGCGTAGACAGGCCCAGGATAAAACTACTTGAGGGTGGCTTCAAGTTGGGGGGTAAACCACGTTCGTGGTGAGATGGACCGGGGGAGGTCCCGATAGAGTTAAAGTTCAGAATGCAGTAAAGACGAATGACTGTGGTCGGCGTATAGCACGCCATCGGTCTTTGGTAACTGGTACGATCCAGCAGTAAAAGTCGCCAATGATCGAACTCGTCCCTCGGTGCTCAGCGTTTCGGGATAGTTCTGCGACGAAGTATAAGATGTGGGTTGAACTACTCATCCGCGAGGGTTACGACTTACGACGATTGTACAAAAAAAGATGATGAAAAAGGAAAGAAGAACTTGACGGCGACTTCAATGAAGAATTTAAAGTCGGTCCCCGATGCTATACGGTATTGGGGGTACCTTCGCAGCGGCAGCGTAGACAGGCCTAGTATCGTAAAGCCCAGGATAAATTACTTGAGGTGGCTTGGGGGGGAAGACGTTCGTGATTCGGAGATGGGCGGGGAGGTCCCGATGAAGTTAAAGTTCAGAATGCAGAGCTCGTAAAGACGAATGACTGTGGTCGGCGTATAGCGTGTGGTACGCCGTGTTTCTTGGGTAACTGTTACTGTACAATCTAGTCTGTTACAGTAAATTTTGTAAAGTCCCCAAAGGAAGCAAGGATGAAACAACTCGTCTCTCAGCAGTTCGACAGTTCCTAGATGGGAGGGCCGCAAGGAATTCAAAAGGACGGCATCCGGACAGTCAGGACACTCGTAAAGATGAATGACTCGTCTGGCGCGCGCGCACGTATTCTTCAGTCGAGCTCGTAGCGTAGGACTCTGTTTGACGTCCTGTGTAGAACGACAGGGTCTCGAGCCCCAATCCCGGGATAAACCGTTCACCCGTAACGTCCGACAGATGGGCGGAGGCTCAGGCTCTTGGGTATTGGAAGGACGGTCGTACTAAGGATGGATGACTGTGTGCGGCGCTCAATAGGTACATATTCTTGGATGTACATAACAATCTAGTTGATGCTTCGAAACGGTGTTACAGACTGACAGTCGCCATGATCGAAGCGGGATGAACAGCATCGTAGAGGGTTTCTTTACTAGATGATGGGCGGGCCCTTGGGAGGGATTTAAAAGACGGCCTCCGGATAGTCAGCCACTCGTAAAGACGAATGACTCGTCCGGCGCACGCACGCGTTTTTTTGAGTTTTATTACAATCCATACTTAGAACGGCGATGACGGATTGACAGCTCGAGGGTCCTCCGGTTACTTAAGTACTTATGAGTTGACCACGTTCTTGGGGACATACAATACATACATAGGAGTCAGAAACGAGGGTTTTACGCTACGGAAGGTGGACCGTGGATGGCTTACCGGTTACCTCCCCGCAGTGTTTGACATCCCTGTGAAAGCTGTTTCGACTGCGTGCTACGCGTTCTTGGGAGGTACATATGAGACCTGGAGCCTACTCGCCAAGGATGAATCACTTAACCCCGCAGCGCGGCCTCGGAGATGGACGATTCATACCTGAAAATGAGGGGGCTCAGCGCCACGCATCGAACCGCAGGAAGGTAGGCAGGGTGAACCACTCATCCCCGTAGGACTGTCTCTTTTTTTAACGACTGCGTGCGGCGTAGACAGCCCTTGGGGTACATACAATGAATAATACAATGCGTGGTAGAATGAGAGGGGTCTAGAACGTAGACGCAGGCTGAACTACTCATCCGTAGCGGTCGAAACAATGAACATTGAATTAAATCCTTTTTTTTTGGACGCTGTTACGACCTTCGACTCGGGAAGTTCCAGTGACCGGTGTTCGAAACATCTGGAAGTTGAATAGGACCAAGAGGGTCGTCGTTCTTGTGGTTACGGAGTAGACGTGATTAGTATTAGAAAGGAAAGACGGAGAGCTTGGGAAGAATTACTCATCCAGTGTACGGTCACTCGGAGGACTCTTCTTGTCAGTGTATACACAGCAAGAAAGAAAAAGAAAAAAAAAGAGGGTGAGGCGCGGGACCTCAATTTACAGATTATCGGTTATCGCTACAGCAGGTAGGTTGAATTACTCACCCAGGTGTACAATATACAGTGTAGATTGTACAGTACGTCCATCGGATGTTACAGGTCCACACTCGAAGATCGATAAGGGTTGTTTTGTTGAGGTCCCCGCTATCCGTGTACATATTGTGTTTCCTCTTCGGAGCCGTTTTAGTTTATCCCCGTCCCTCATCACCTTTGCGCACGGCGTACTTTACCAGTGTGGGGAAGAGGACTTGAAGGTTTGACGAACACTAAGCGATTCTATCGATCGACCGAACGAATTCAATAACGTTTTACGACGACACAACCTAATCACCATATCAGTGCGACGTAGATCATCATCATTGGTTTTTCCTTTTCCCCTCCCTCCCTCCCGACATCGCCGCCGGGAACCCCTCTTGATTTTCCGACGCGAAATCAAACGAACCTGTGTATTGTAGCATGGACACCTACTCACCATATCGGCGCGTACGCAGATCATTATTGGTTTTTCCTTCCCTTCCCTCTCTCCCCACGTGGCGGTCGGTGGGACGGGAACTATTTCGATTTTTCCGAATTAAGTGCATCATGCTCGGAGTCGAGCTTAGGAATGGACACACTTACTCACCGTATTAGTGCGTACGCAGATCGTTGAGTATTAGTTTTTCCCCTCCTTCTCAAGGTATCCTTTCGATTTTCCGAATTGAATGCACCCATGCTCGAACTTGTGATGTAGCCAATAGCCAAGCCACTTCCGAGATTCCCTTATTCATGTTTATGGAGTTGAGGTATGTAAGTGTATCCTTTCGGTTCTCCGAATCAATGTTTCAATGAATAAGATGATTAAAAAAAGGTTCAAACAACTTACTTATACCTATTGATAATTGTGCTGATCAATGTTAAACGTGCACTGACCGTTGACCGTTGCGTCGGTCCCGCCCCGCCCCGCCCCATTCCTGTACAGTGTAAGAGAGTCGGGATTGCAATGGAGCTGGTAGTGGGTGTCGTCAACGGGATGAATAAATTACAGTGCACTGGACGGATGGATGAGAAAAAAAAAGGTGTTGAATTCCTTACTAGACCTGTCAAACGAAGAGCGGAATGCGGTCATTGCTGTTTCGTTGGTCGTGGGTTTTGTCCGTCCGTTAACGTTTCTTGCTGAGAAATGCGAGGTGTGTCATGCTTCAGAATTTCGAATTGGGACATGTGTGAACGCGTTAGGCGTTAGTAACCGACGGCCCTGATCGGTAAATTTAGCGCTCCCTCAACTTTTGGTGATGGGCGGGTGTGGGGAAGGGAGAAAGGATCATTGGTGGTGAAGGTGCTCGGCCGTGGAAGAAGGGTGCACCCTGCGGCTATGTTTAATTTTGGGAGGGAAGCAAGGGGCGAAGGGGCAAAGATGAGTGGAGGAAAGAAGGAAGGAAGGAGGGGAGAAGGCGGCCGTGACCCAGACCTGGTACGCCCGAAGCCCGAAAACCGAAGCTTGTGGACGAGGGGGGAGGAGGAGAGTGCAAGGGCCTATTCTAGTACGATATGATGCGAAAGGAAGGAGTGGCAATGGGTGGTATTACAACGTTCCGAGTGAAGGCTGACTACATGACATGAGTAAGATGAACTTGGCCTCCGAGGAGCAACATGGGTTTGATGGGTTTAGGGACCACATCGACATCGACATGTTAATGGGTAAGGAGCATCCATATATCGCCTTCGAGACCCAGGCTAGGAGGTTTATGGTCATTGATTGTGGTATGATAGGTATTCGGTACCCGAGCGTTAGGTGTCCATATAGATGGACGGAACTCGAAAAAGAGCGGAATTCCGAGGCGTTGCCAGTTGGTCAATGGCTGTAACTCGGTGAACGCTTCGGATGTTTTCTTTTTCCCCTCTCCCCTCTTCGTTCGAATCCATTTGGTATGGGCTAGGAAGTATGACTGGGGAGGAGTATCTTTCGGATCTTCTTTTCAGCGTACGACGGTGCGACGGACGAAGCACGAGTTTCTTGGGTTTGCTTTTGGTATTTGGCATCGTGTAATGAGTATTGAAGGGTACATGTACTAATTTGCTATTCAATGCCTTCCCTAGAAACGTGAAATGTCGATAAGGCCCTTGCACCGCGGGGTAGGACTTGGAATTTGGACGTGTAGGACGTAAAAACGAGCGACTCACCCTGAATCGAGTATCTTTGCGTGTACCGTTGAAGTTTGAGCGTGTTGTGGATACTGAGGACACGATGTCTCCACCGATATCGTTTGTGTTCGTGTACGCGTTGGCGTTTCCTGTCCAACGCGTCTGACTGGCCAACATCTGTTTCTGTCAAAGCTCCAACTCCAGTCCAGCTTGGATCTAAGGTTCAGGGCTAAGATCGACATGACGTTGGGCGAACCCTTTGTTCGTGTGTACCGTTAATCTGGGAAAAAGAGAGCTTTGGCATTCTAGTGAAATCAGAAAGTACAACAGACATCCATACCTAGGTCCTCTTTCTTAGACTTTGCCGTATAGCTTTGGCGAGATTTCAAGGGTTCTAGAACTCTGGGCTGGCTTGCAAAGTGGTTCGGCCGGAACGCGTTATCGTGCGAGTCACCAGCTTTTGAGCGGGCGGACGGATGGTGTGTTCATTTTGTATTTGACGCTGTTGGTCCCTGAACATTTGAAATCAGGGAAGTTGTGAAATGAAAGAGACATAGGGATAGGGTTGGTAGAGTATGAGATGTGAAAAGGTGAATGGTCGAGGAGACCGCGGGTGAGAGAGAGAAAGAACTGACGCACGGACCCTCGCGTTCGTTCAAGTTGTTCTCACGCGCAACTCTTGGTTGAACAGATTCCACCATCGCGTCTCTCACAAAGACGCGTCGTTTAGACCTTACTTGCTGATTGTATCAGCTCTCTTCGTCGACCCTGCTCTCACTATCGATGTTCTTTGTCCCTGGCTAAGATTGTTATCACGGCTTCGCAATCGTGGGCCCACGATCCAAGGCAAACAAGGCAGTCTAGACTCCAAAACGCAGACTTCTCAGCGTTATCGCCATGCTCGCGTGTCCTCCAGCTTACTTATCCTGGAGCAAGCCTGATGTCATGGACGACGTCGTGCTTAGGCACCATGAAAGATCGAGAACGAGTTTGTGGAGGCTTTGGAACCAAGGGGGGCAAGAGAACGGCCGAACTATGCCTGCAGCTTGGACCTGGGTTGGCCTCATTCTTCTGATCCTTCATAGTGCGCAATTACTTATGATCAAGGTTTTAGAAGTCAAGACGGTGATAACTCGTCTGAGATACGGTCTGGAATCTTTGTCGGGGGGACATATGAAGAGAGATGACCGGTGGAGGAAGATGGCTAGTGAGAAGAATACAGCATTTACGGTGAACTCCGAGCCTCGAGGGTGTCTATTGTTGGCAAAAGGGTCATAGAATCCAGATGTGTGAGGTACGTTGATAATGCTTAATTCTCGTTGAGTTTTGGGAAAGGAGGGTTACAGCAACGAAAGGTGTGGCTTACCGACGTGTGCTTTGTCCTTCCTTCTGTTCCTCTTCTCGAAGAACGTGTGTCGTTTATCTCGGTCTGAATCTAATTTCATCGTCCAGGTTCATGTTGGTGAAGAGTCACCTTGAGACCCAAAAACAAGTAAGGTTTCACTGATCCTGAACGCCACACCGCAGAGTTGAACGTCACCATCACCTCTTCAAGTCCACCCTCGTTCTCAGTTTTGGCGCCAGACTTATCCTATCTCCAGCAGTAACATTGCTTCTCTTTACCCTCTTTGCACTGATTTGGTGATAGATTACAGGGTCCTTGTGCGCTCATTAACATCCCTCAGCGCCGGCAACGGTTTACGAATCCCTATCTCGAGCTCGAGCTCGGGTGCTACGTGATGCCTGTCATCTGCCTTCCTGTGTTCACATTTCACCATTTCACCGGCACCTTTTCACCATTTCACCGGCACCTTTTTTCACCCTCACTCTCATATATACGCGGGTCGAGCGCACTTGTGTATTTTGCCTTGTTCGGTTCCGGGTTTACCGTGCTTACTGTGTCTACAGACAGGTCGTGTACGGTGCTACCGAGGCCCACAACGAATGATGTCGATGAATGTTCGATGTTCTATCGTTCTACTCGCCAGTCTTTCCTCAAATCGAGAGACCGGGGATATGATGTGACTTGATTGCTTTGGTCTGACTATCGGAATGGTAGTTGGGCTCGGAACACACGCGTGGGTCGCAGATTTATGCGTTACATCCGCGTGAATCTGCAAATTTGGCACACGTTGGTTTTTTTTTGACCTTGCCGCTTTTCAGGCGACGATTTCCGTGGTTGCCTCCTTGTCAGAACTTCTGCTGATCTCTTCTTTTTTAGTGACGTCAGGCGAATAAGTATGCCCTGGTCTAATACAACGTAACTGACTTGTTCGAGGTCATTGGTCTATGCTGGCTATGTATGTCCTTATCTCTCGTTTCTCTCGCTCTGTCTTAGGCTCTCCTGTTATTTCCGTCGACTTCTATCGTGTTCTACTTTAGACTTGTTACTCTTTTTAGGGGAGCGTCGTATCGCCATCGTCGTCATCCTGAGAAGGGAAGCTCAAGCATATGTGGCCTCGAACGGGCCAACCTCGGAGTCTGTACTGTCCTCTGGTAGGTTCTTCGCTGTTCCCCGACCCATCTTGCCCCATGTGCTTGTTGTGTTTTCTTTCTGACTGTCCCTATACTGGAAATACCACATGGACACTGGGTTATGGGACGACGCACCTATCTGACATATCGGTTCCGGTTCTTTCGACCTTCTCGATGTTTCTTGTTGCCCGGCTTCCTTCAATTATTTTTTGCGCTCACTGACGTCAGTAAATTATCCTTATCTCTGCCTTCTTCTACTCTCTAATTTCCTGATGTATAGGCACAGTGAATGGATCGGCTTGCCTCTATTGTCGGGATAAGAAGGTCTTCCCGGACTCTGTTTCGCGTGACGGCGTCATTTCATCTCAGCTGTTCTCGTTATACGGTTACGGATGCCTGGACGAATGGAGTTGGGCTATTGAGGAGATTCATTGTTAGCACTGCAGACTCCACGACGACGATTTGATATCACGCAGGTACATCCGCCGGGTTTAGATTCAAAGCATTACGACCACCGAGGTCGTTATAACTGGGACATCCCTGCGCGCCCCTCGTTACTTCATTTTATTTCTACCTGGCGAATGGGGACTACGAGGCTACGAATGGTCTCGTTGATATGGGTTTTTTCATTATTCTGGGTTGGAGCTAGCAGTGCCATGGTCGCCTCTCACGCGTCGCTGCTGTTTCTCATGTACACAGGTCATCGGTGGATTCGTGATGATCAGCTGTCTATCTATACTCAACAGCCCGTCGACTCTGTGAGTAACCAGAATCATCTAGACTTGACTCGGATGTGTCGTCATGCCGCTACCCCCGCCACGAATACCATCCCCTGTCATGTCGTGATTTTCCTTGATTCTGAAGTCTTGGTATGTCGATGATTGCTTTTTTGGGTACACTGGCGTTGATTACGATTGTTTTCAGTTGAACTTTATCTGTGGTTATCGTTGCGGTACCCTCCCCCACAACAGCCTCCGGCGGGTCCCTATCAGGAAGCGGAGTCTGTTATCAAGGATACCAAAAATTCTAACATACAAAAAGATTTGAATGATCACGAAGAGCCAATGGAGCCTAGAGGAGATTGCTGTCGTGGTGGTGATAGTTTCTTGATTATACTTAGGTGGTGCGTGGTTTACATACCACTGACTGAATCGAGAGGAGTTTCACTGAATACAAGATACAGGTACTCTGAACTCGTCGTACTGGTACTCGTACCCGGGAGGAGCGACACTGCTCACTATTCTAGCAACATCCTTGAATGTGGTCATCTTGTGTCGAGACAAGGCCAAGGCTGAGTTGAAGTCAATCGATGTCAGTGATGATAAAGTCGTCTTTTTTTTCTGGTGGTGAGAAGCGGGTTATCGATCAGAGAATTTGGAGATTGCTGTTGGAGGGTGCTGATTCCAGGTCCGATCTCGATAGACTGGCAGATGGATGTGAAAATCTAGTGAGTGCTATGCACGACCACTGATTTACTCGCTTCAGATGGGATTGTTCGCTCATTTCTTGCTAGGTTGAACAGAAAATATCAAAGTGAGCGAATACACTCTTCACGCAGGCTTGTAGTTGCGCCGACGGTCACAATGCAATTCCGAGTATTGGAAGACTGAATGGCTATCGCTCCCGCAGTAAACGTGCGTTGCAATCATATTGAAGCCATAATTCAGTCTCTCTCATGGACGAAAGCGATGACGATGAAAATTAGGGTTTACTCGGGCACTACTGCGAATTTCAATCGTAAGCATTCCAAGAACAAGTGCTTGTATCCTACTGAATGCTACATATTCTAAATAGTGAATGACACGCACTTCACTGTTGTCAATGTTGTTGTCCCTTGTGGACCTCATTGTCGCTCGCTCGGCCGGACAGATATATAGCAGGGTCGCGGTGCGGAGAGGGTGATGTAGGGTGTAAGGCACTGCGGTTTTGTTATTGGGAGGTAGTTGACTTACATATTAACGTCTAGGGATCCATAAACAAAGGAGGGAGCTTCATGCAGGACACAATTGGAGTTGACCGAGCCCTGGCATAAGAATGGATAGGCGCGACCAAGACACCCTTGCAGGCTCGAGATAGGTCAACCAAAGCCATACCTGTAGTCTTCATCAATCCTACTTCGGAGTTGTTCAAGGTTTTGGAAGTACAAACGCTCGGACGAGTCGGTGATGACGATGATGAAGCAACCTCAGAGATGGGGAAAGTGATGGAAACTGCATAGTCGAAGTGTGATCTGAGGGTGCCGTGCGGGCTGGAATTCAAGGGCGTGAAGAAGTAGTGGGACATTTGTCTCATTATCACGAAAATTTCAACGAAGTACAGGTTGAAGCGTGCTGTTCTTTTAGGTATTGCTCGCTGCCGGCGCTTAGGTCGATGCAGAACCTTTACCTTCCGGTTGGGACCCTCGTCCTCATTTGCTCGCATTCCCTTTCGATCAGGGTCTCTAACTGCGAGTGCTTCCCTGCTACTTGTTCCACGCTTTGCATTACGCTCAACGGGCTGTCGAATCCCTAGCGGCGTAATTTGGTCGCTACCCGAGCTCACCTGCCAAGGAGTCAATTTCCGGACTCAATCTTCATTTAGCAAACGTTGATTTCAACCTGCTTTTTTGCAAATACAACCTTAATTCGTTGGTTTTGGCAAACGAACGGGTCGAGATGTCTCTGAATCTGTCGCTCATTGTGTACGACTTGGTGGCACCACGGTCGCTCTCGAACACTTGTTTTTTCTTTGACAGAATCTGGCATGCTGTTATGAGGTTTCATTGGCGGTATGTTGTTGGTTGCAGTTTTTCGACTCGTCGACAGCTTCTCTCATTCATCAATCTCTCTAGGTTCGTCTCACGGCAACGCGGTGTCCGTATGAGGATGGGGACCCTCGATCAAACCGATTCCGATGGGTTGCGAAGATCACTACAATTCATGAGCCAGATGGTCTGATTCTCATTTGTCGTATCATTCAGGTGTACGTACTCAACCATTCCTAATGTGTGTGATGGCTAACCCAGAGATCTTCTGCTTTTAGCGGTGGGAACGAAAGAGAGATCCGGAAGAAGTGAGAGCCCTTTTTGGCGTCGCCTGTGCTTGTCTAGCCCGTTTCTGTGAGTGTCTTTGTTCTGGTTTTTCTGTTCTTCTGTCATGTCATTCGTCGTTCGTTGCTTGAGGCTTCCCTGAACGATGGTAGCGAAGCCCCGTGTGAAGTCCTTGACGTCGTTTCACGAGGTTCCCTGGGCTTCCTTTTTCCAAGATCCCAAAATGTTCTTTTTTTGCCTGCCGCGTTCGAGGTTCCCCGTTTCTGTGCTCCCGCGGCAGGTCGTTCCCTCAGGACCCGTCGGCTGGGGCCATGCCTTCCCGGAGGAGATGGAGAGGCTGATAGAAGTACGAGTTACTGTTGGAAAAATAAGAAGCTGTTGGGCACGACGCCACATCATGATCAACGTGTGTCCTAAGCGCTACTGAGCACTCGAAATAGCGAAAATCTGCGCATCATCATCACTTTGGAAAGATGAAAAGAAGCGGATCGTTTTCTCTCGTTTTCGATCTCCTCGTCCTCGGAAGATGTCGAGGGAGCGAATAAACCCAGACAGGGTTGTCCCTCGGGATGTCAACTCCAACTCATTCAAGGGGTAAGTAGGTTACAGGTATTAGGGAAGCTGATTGGTGTACAGGTCACGGTGTCTTCAAGAACCAAGTTCGAGGGGCAAGCACGGCAGATGTAGCCAACTATGGATTTTCGAAGTTTGTGGTCTCGTCACCCACGAGAGGGTCCGAGTTACTTGGCAAGTATCTTTTGCTCACCTTACTCCGAAACTGTTCTCTGATCAAACTCGGGGATAGGTCTGGTCCTGGTCCTGGGTCAAAGCTGTACATGTGTTGATGAAGTGTTGACAGCACTGGTAGAAGAGGGTTGTAATCTGCGGCAAATGAGGGTCGTGATCTGGTTTTGGGGGCCTATGTAAATACGGTGGCTCGAGATGCCGTTACCCTCAAAATCGTCGACCTTCCCGCTACACCACCGACGTGTGGCAGAGTTGAGTCTCCACAATGAAAGTTTGTTGAATGTGAAGATGTGGCTGAGTCTGATGAGTTTGATGAGTTACTTACAGCCAGGTCAGCTTGAGCGTGTTGCCCGTTCCGTTAAAAGTTCGTGACCATCAGCATCTCATCCGACTCGGACATAACACTGAGTGCTGCGAAAGTATTCCGATCGAATTGATTCAGCTCAAGTAATGATAGGCGAAGTGGGCTGGTTACGACACAGTATGCGAATGTGTACCTACTACCTAGCGGCGGACTCCGAATGTTGTCGGGGCTGAACCGAAAGAGACCGATGGGATGAAATTCTTTTGTTTTATTATACAAGATGCGTACTTCGCCAAGCGTTTCGTGTCGTGACGAGTCAAAGCAGCGTTTCTTCGTCTCCATATCGTTGAATCTACGATGATGAGCGTGATTCGACTGCTGTAAGGGGAAGCGCTGGCACATTATAGTACGTTACAATAGGCCCTGACACATATCGAGAGGAGTTGATCCACGACACCGTCACATTGTTCCGTCATAGAGCCATTCATTAGCGGCGGATACAAGGCAATTGAAGATTCGAGTCAAGGGAAGGGAACTCGAGGGAAAGGGACATCAAGGGACGCGCCATTCTCATGAAAGTACCGATGACTTACGGCACATACACACTCCGCCGACGGCAAGAAAGTGGACGTCCGAGTCGCAGTTCGCTGAACCATTTGACTACATAGGGCTGGGATCGGTGGGCTGGAGATGATCGATGAGGTGCAACAAGGGTCCGTGAGGAAGTACTTTCAACATAATGCCCTATTTTGGAGCTGGCCGGGAGAGGGAGGAGCGAAGATGAAACCTACTAATAGTTATGATTCAGAATCCTTGTACTCCTTGATCCTCCCCGTTATCTGCTTGCCGATGGGACTATCTGCAGAAGCAACAAACAGCTAGTGAGATTCAGATACTCCGAGGTCATGAAGATCTCAAGTCTGAGATGTCTCTAATAGACTACCGAGTGAGAACTCGGAGTATCTGTTTTACTCCGCCAGGCAATCGTCGCTGAAGCCAAATGGCGATTGCATCCGGAACGGTGAAGGGACCGGTTGGACTAGAGAGCGTCGAAGTTGTCTGAGTCTCTGGCACATTCAAAGTTCTCTATGCTTCTGCTCTGGGCCTGTCCCGAGCTCGGCAACAGAAGATCTGTAGTTGAAGCGACAGCGCAGGAGCTCCGTTGGTATATCCTCCCAGAGAATTTTCAGTGAGTCGCGATCCAATGTCCGGAGAGTGAGTGAGACGCGGTGTCATGTCTCACTATTACTTACAACAATGACCATTCACAACTGGCATACCTCCACCTAGATCTCGAGGAATGAAGGACCTTAAAGTTGATGCACCGAAGTTTGCGGTATATGTCAAGGTCTTTCTCTGGGCCGTCCGAGGCTCGAGTAAAGAGTTACGGTGATTTTGCTGTAGCCTCAATGTTTACGACTAGAATTGGTGAAACGGCTCTCCTATCCGAGGTCTAGACGTCGAACGCACAACTTACGACTTCTGATTTGAGGCCGTCAGGTTCAACGTCACCCCTTGAGAAGTTTTGGAACAGAAAGCGTGTCCTGTGTGTTTGTCACTTGAACATGGAGACACCAGAGTGTCAAGCAACCTTGGCCACACTCGACAGACGTGAAGGAGAAAGAGGGGACCGATTTTGTGCTTCCAAATGTTCGAGCGATCGGACTGTGGTGGCGGGGCCTCAGTGCGGAGCGCGGCGATTCCTGCAGGGCGAATAAGTTGTGTAAGGTGATTGAGAGCAGGAGTACACGCACATCAATCATTCTGTCTTGTTTTTTTGTGCAGCAGGTAGACCCACCAAGGATCCGGCACAAGTGGAAAGGTGAATCGGCGAGATGAGACGCCGAGGCTCTCTTGACACCTTCGGTCACTACATAGGACCCATTCCAGCACGAAGAGGTTCTAAAATTGTGTGTTCAGTACGAACTTCCAGCGTAAGGTGTTGCCTGATGTGATGTTGCAGCCTGACGATCGTGCAGCTAAATGATAAACACAGATCAATCAAGATCACAATTCGGAGAAGACGGAGTGTTCAATACCTGTCCAATCCTGGGTCTGCTTCGATCAGAGTAAAGCCGCCGGGAATCGGTTTGCCACCCGAAGCTGCGAGGACATTCGGATCTGTACCCGATGGATTCAAGATTGAGAGGAGACGGCGGGACAAGCTCAGCTTTGAGTCCGAGACGTCTGATACAAAAGGATAAGCGATTTAATTGAGCAATTGTTCGAAGAAGCGTCAAACCGAAGAAACAGACTTTTTGTTACCCCGTCTCTTCGGTCCAGATCGACCGGGAGGCCATAAGTTACACGACCGTGAGAGTAACTCAGGACTCCGAGTCCGAGGAATACTCGAGCTCAAATCCGACGGTTCACCCTTTCACCGTGCTTCTCCATGATTTCTCCCAAGCCCCACGAGTTGAACTCATAGTGGAGGGTGCCTCATGAGATTGAGACGAGTGTTGTCACGTAGCGTTTGGTCTGCAAGTTATCTCTTGCTGGTTCTCCCTCTCCCGCACATGAGGTTGGGAGTCATAGAGGACGTGCACGTCAGATTTGAAAGGGGAACAAACCTAGTTACGAGATCAGCAGGAAGGCACAGAGGCGGGAGAATCAACTTCACAAAGGGAACTCGGTTGAAGTTGGTGGGAGAAGAAGGGACGCGAGCTTCAATTGCGGACCATAGGATAAGCTGCGCTGAGCTCTCAAATTGGCATCCATACCGTCTAACGACAACGGCTGCTCCAGGTAGAAGTGAGAACATGGGAATGTAACAATGGAGGGACTGCACAGTGCGCACAAAGTTTGCGCACTCAGGGCAGGCTCCTTTCTGGACAAACAAGCGGAAGAAGATGAATCAGAAGGGAAGATAGGTGTTTCTGGAATACAATTGACTGACCAGGCATCAGGATATACATCGCCTAACAATGTCCCTTGACTCAACCGTCAGAACTTCCTATGCGTCACCACTCAGAATCAAAGGGTCCTTGTGTTTGAGCCGCGGCTTTTCATTCCTAGGTCATGTCATCGCTCGAGTCGCCATTCCCAGCACGACCATCAGAGCTACAGCTGCGGGAGTATGCCAACTGTTTCGGCCATTGTACCGTTGATCCCTCTGCTCTTGAATGGGTGACTGGAAGGTTGCCCTTCTTGAAGATTTTACAAAACGACCCTCAAGCGACAAAGGCCGTATAGTCGGAGGGTGATGCGATCAGAAATTCCACACGACAAGAAAGACCCCGGTCGTATACAACGAGACTCCCATTCAACTCTGGACTACTGGAGGGCGGCGTCGGGCTTGCCACGATATCGGATTTCGGAGTTTGCGGGAGCAGGTACGTCGATTTTGTGATCTATACATATGGCGCGAAGTCGAGTATGGAAGTGGAGTGGAGTTGCATCGCAACCTCGAAGTTACAAAGAAGCTTTGTGAAACGACGAAATGCCAAGTGAGAACCATTTTTCCATGAGATGAAAGCAAAAGTGGTATTCGACAAGGTACCCCAGCTCCGGATCCTTCAGTTCCTGTTGCTGGGCAATGAATGAATGGTTTGAATGAGTCGTGGAAACAATAGGGGCCACTTCAGTGCTTCATGAGATCTGAGACTGAATACGGAAGTGAAGGCGCACCATCTAAAGTGCAGGAGCGGTCCTAAAATAATCGTCCCATAGTGAAAATGAACATCTCAAACTGAAAAGAACTCAACCCGAGGTCAAGTTGTTGCCGCCGGTCCAGTATGTCGGGGTCCATCAATCATATCTGCCGCCGCCGGTATGGAGTGGTTGAGTCGCCTTGACATGATGGTATCTTTTGGTAACCCTGGACTCAACATACACGTTGCCGTCTTTGCGTCTTTACTAGCCGTTCGTCCACACGTTTGCACTCGCCCTGTTCGATCAGCCCTGTATCACTTTGAGTCAACTGTCACTCGTCAAAAATTTCGACGACGATGAGTGCAACGAACCGCGAGTTCAAGAGACAACTTGTCTAGGCGAATATTGGCATTCACTCGTTGAGGGCACTTGGCCAAATCAGGACTGTCTTGAGGCATATACCATCATCGCTGACACAGGCCATGAAGTGTGCTGCAGAGTGATGGCAGTTCTTGAAATAAGGTGGGAGCGTGGATGCTCACAAATGTGGTAGACCATCGAGATTGACGGCAAACTTTAAAGCCCAGACTAGAAGGTGTGACCGCGAAACTCCTTCACTTCGGGAGAATCCCTAACGTTCAAGTTCCCGACCGACATGAGCAACATGACTGTGAAGGTCCCGCGCGGCTCCTTTGTCCCCTTCAAAGACAAAGGATAGCTTGATCTGGGAAACTCCAAGTTCGCCGCTGATGGTGTAGAAAGTTAGCAGTTGCCTGATAGATCTGTTCTCCGAGTCGGAGGAAACTCGACCGCACCGTGTTGTGAGTCTGACGTGGGTGTCCAAGCACTTTGCCATTCTCCAATGTGCTTCCCGCGACCCATTGAATCTGTTTCCAAAGGTTGTACTCGGTGCACCGTCTAAAGTCGACAGGGCTGATACCAAAAGTCGACAACCTCGACATGTTCTCAGAGACATGAAGGGTCAGAGACCACTGTGTGCCATGTTCGAGGCGGATTTGAGAAAAGTTGCCTTGGATAGGCCGGCGGTGAGAAGCCTTTTCGTATCTGTCGAGTGGATCTGATAATACGAGGGGAAATCACATCTCCCTCGTTCCCCAGGTACATAACGCGTTTTTCAGCGAACAGGCCACGCCAAAAGAACAAAGGAACGGGGCAACGCGACCCATTCGCCGATTTAGTTCGAGGGCCAGAGCTCACCAGTACGACCCGCTGGTTTTGCTGATTGAGAAGCGAAGACACGAGGGTATTGTGGTCGGGTTGAGCTTGTCCAAACTCACCAGTGATGGCCTTCGAGACTCGTAGATGGCGTTTACGGTCAAATGGCAAACTGGTAAACTACAATGAATGCCGGACATCGCCACAATGCTTGCCGTAGGCAATTTGCTAGACCAGCGACGTTCGTCAGACTTGCAGTAGATGACTTTCGGCTCAGCCATTCACTTTCATTCTCTCCCTGAACGAGAACGACCAAGAATTCGCAAAATACCAGGATGGCTTTATGACATGACTCCGTCCGGACCCCCATACTCTCCGGAACGTTCCTAAATCGGCTTTCCGTCCGAAATACTCCTCGCCGAGAAATGGCAGATCGATCAAATTTTAGGACGAGCTTTTTCAGGCTCCAACGTCCACTAGCGTATACGGTGAGCTCAAGGCTCGAATATAGCTTGGATTAAGAAAAATGCCCAGCGGAGACGAACGACCCCACGACGAGGAAAAGTATTCTATCCGGGATCGCACCTCTGGCCACGGGACGGACGGAGGCCTTCCAGATGAGCATTTACTGGAGAGGACGGCGAATTCTAATGCCTTGACAAGAAAGTTGTTGACTTGGGGGATAGAAACGAGAGGTATGTCTGTCTGGCTTCTGCATAATATCCTTCATCTGAACGTGAACAGGCATCCATCCCGTACCAGAACACAAACGTATAGACACCCAGTACCACAAAATCTTCTTCATCTGGTTTGCTTGCAACCTCAACATTCTATCGTTCTCTGCCGGATCACTAGGCCCTCTGGCATTCGACCTTGGTGTGAGGGCCTCTTGCCTGGTCATCACGTTCTTCACCCTTCTGTGCTCGTTGCCTCCTGCTTATCTGTAGGTTGCGTACGGCGCTTATCAGCCCATACTGACTTTCTTGTCGCACAAACAGCGCGACATGGGGACCGAAGCTTGGGTTGCGCCAGATGGTGCAAGCCAGATATAGCTTTGGGTGAGTGTGCCGCTCATTTTTCATGTTCACTTTACTGAACGTTCCTCTATACATGCAGTTACTACGGTGTCATTGTTCCTTGCATCCTAAACTTGGTCAATATGATCGGGTTTTGTATATTGAACTGCATCCTCGGTGGTCAGACGCTGGCGAGCGTTGCAGATGGACATTTGAGCTACGCGTATGTATCAATCAGTACAATCTCTCGAATTCTTGCGTTAGTTGTACTGAAGACACCTTTAGAGTGGGTATCGTCATCATTGCCATCATTTCGCTCGTGGTATGCGTTTCGTTCGTTGTGAAAAGATCGCTGGTCCCTTATAGATATCCACCTCTTAGATCTCCTTCTGCGGGTACGACGTTCTCAACTGGTACGTTCCCTGTGCATTCCTTGAGGTCCATAGTATTGAATATGGCATTTCAGGTACGAAAGACTGGCATGGTTCCCAGTCTTAATCGTCTACCTTGTCGCGTTAGGTCTGGGTAGCAAGAATTTGCACGATGTCCCCCCAGCTGAACCAGTGACTGCGGCTCGAGTTCTTTCATTCGGCTCTGTGATCGCAGGATTTGTGATTACATATTCGTCGTTGGCCTCGGATTTCACGAGCTACTTTCGACCATCTGCGCCGAGGTACGTTCTCCTTCGAGGCTGGTTGGGAGTTATTTCAAGGCCTGGACTAAAATCTCTCTTTAAGCTGGAGAATATTCCTCTACACAGTGCTTGGACTCTCAATCCCGGTCGTGAGTGTCTTTCTGAGCCTGAAGGGCAATTTGACGTGACTGATTCCATCCAGATTACTGTTCAATGTCTAGGTGCCGCTGTAGCAGCTGCCGCACCAACCGTACCTTCCTGGTCATCCCATGCCGAAACGCCTGGAGCTCTCGTGTTGGCAATGTTAGGCCCAGTCGGGAACTTCGGAAAGTTTTTGGTGGTGCTGCTAGCACTGTCTGTGACTGCGAACATCACAACAACATTCTATAGCATTTCATTGAACGTGCAAGTGTTCATACCGAAATTTGTCGCTGTGCCGAGATATATATTCTCGATTGTGGCCACCGCAATGTACGTGCTTCGTTCTGATCTCAGTGTGTTAACACCTATTGAACTTGAACTCCTGGTGGTATAGCGTACTTCCTTTAGCTATTGCTGGTGCACACAGGTTCTACGACACCCTCACCAACTTCCTTAGCCTCATTGGCTACTGGGCATCTGCTTATATCGCTGTTGTGGTTGTTGAGCACGTTTTGTTCCGTCAGCGGGACTTCTCATCCTACGATCTTAGCGTGTGGAACGTACCGAGCCAGCTCCCGACAGGAATCGCAGCACTTGCGGCGGGCATTCTCTCATTTGGACTAGTCGTGCCTTGTATGGAGCAGATTTGGTTTGTGGGGCCGATCGCGCATCAGGGGGCGGGAGATATTGGGTTTGAGATGGCGTTTGTGGTGACGGCGTTGCTGTATGTGCCGTTTAGGACGCTGGAGAGGAGACTGAGGGGTGCCTAGATATCGTAGTGGATGGAGCAATGATTGTACGGAACATAGCACAAGGACTTCATGCACTATACGATATGCCACAACATTCCGTTGACCAATCTCACCCTCTGGCTAGCGAACGAGCTGCATCACGTCTGTTTCCCTCGTCATACCCCTGGCGTTGAGTTTCCTCGCGAGTCACTTACACCTTCGATGAGGCTGCCAGAAATTGCCGCAGCTTGCCGTTGGAGCTTCCGTGTAATCGACCCTATCGGCAGGTCTCAACCGAACGTCCACCTACATCTCCCATCCTCTCTCTCAATGGCAAGACAACCAGGTATCAATCTGCTTTTTGACGCTATACAGTCCAGTCCCACACTCTCCGAACCGCTCCTTAGTCGGCTTTCCGTCCGAGATACTCTCACAAGGGAGGATTGACCAGAATATAAATACAGGTATCTATATGAGGGCGATAGCTTCTCAGGTGCTGAAACAGTCACCACTATCAGCATACAAGCTCGGATAGAGGACCGAGTACAGCTTAGGTACAGCGATAATGGGCGGTGGAGGCGATAACCCCTACGACGATGAAAAGAGTCCCAGCCAAAATGAGGCTTATCGAGCGCCTGGCCGTGGTGAGGACGGAGACCTTCCGGGCGAACGTCTATTGGAGAGAACGGCGAACGCCAACGCCTTGACGAGAAAGCTGTTAAATTGGGGGGTGGAAACGAGAGGTGCGTCTATCTGGCTGATACATGATGATCTTTATCTGAACGTGAACAGGCATCCATCCCGTGCCAGAGCATCAACGCACAGATACCCAGTATCACAAGATATTCTTCCTTTGGTTCGGTGGTAGCCTTAACATCCTAACTTTCGCTGCTGGAACGCTGGGTCCTTTGGTATTTGACCTCGGGGTGAAGACTTCTTGCTTGGTCATAACGTTCTTTACCCTTCTGTGCTCAGTGCCTCCTGCTTATCTGTACGTCGCATTTCACTCTTATACTCTTGCGTTGACCTTCTCGTGCACATAGGGCGACATGGGGACCGAAGCTTGGATTACGTCAAATGGTCCAAGCACGGTATAGCTTTGGGTGGGTAGATTGATCAGTTTTTGTGTTAACTGCACTGAATGATCAGCGTCTGTTCTAATAATTAAGCTACTATGGTGTCATCATTCCATGCATCCTAAACCTCGTTGTTATGTTGGGGTTCTGTATACTGAACTGCATCCTTGGTGGCCAGACGTTGGCGAGCGTTGCAGATGGACATTTGAGCTTTGCGTGAGTGTCACCCGTTCACCTTTGCCGAACTCTTGAGCTGGACGAGCTTCATTTGCAGGGTGGGTATTGTTATCATCGCTGTCATTTCGCTCGTGGTATGCTTTTTATCTGTTGTCATTTCACGGTCCTCTACTCATAAAGACCTAACTGTAAGGTTTCCTTCTGCGGGTATGACGTTCTCAACTGGTGCGCTCCCGTCGCCTGCCCCCGTAAGTTCGATGGTGTTGAATATGGAATCCCAGGTACGAACGACTAGCATGGTTCCCAATCTTGATTGTCTACCTCGTCGCACTGGGCGTGGGTGGGAAGAATCTGTATGATGTTCCTTCTGCCGAACCAGTTACTGCGGCTCGAGTTCTGTCGTTCGCCTCTACGATCGCGGGTTTTGTGATCTCATACGCGCCAATGGCCTCGGATTATACCAGTTACTTTCGGCCGGATGCGCCAAGGTGCGTTAACGTCTGTTAGCGGTTCACAAGTTTGACGGCCTGGCTGCTTGAACCTCGTTCCCAGCTGGAGGATATTCCTTTACACGGTATTTGGATTTTCGATCCCGATCGTGAGTTAATCCTGAACTCGAAGGGGAATATCAACTAATTTCCCGTAGATTACTGTTCAATGCTTGGCCGCCGCTGCGGCTGCAGCTGCGCCCACCATACCTTCATGGTCATCTCACACCGAAACATCTGGCGATCTTGTGCTGGCAATGCTCGGCCCTGTTGGGAATTTTGGGAAGCTTTTGAATGTTCTACTGGCACTCTCCGTGTCTGCAAGCATCACGGTGTCGTTTTATAGTATTTCATTGAATGTGCAGGTGGTCATACCGAGACTAGCAGTTGTGCCGAGATATGTATTCTCAGTTGCGGCCACCGCAATGTAGGTGTTTTGCGATCTGATTGTCTTTTGGATTGCTCGTCTTATCCCTGATAGCGTACTCCCCTTGGCTATAGCTGGCGCACACAAGTTCTACGATACTCTCACCAACTTACTCAGTCTAATCGGTTACTGGGCTTGTACCTATACTGCTGTCGTGGTTGTCGAACATATTGTGTTTCGCCACCGCGACTTTTCCTCGTACGACCTCAGTGTGTGGAACACACCAAACCGACTCCCGACCGGTCTGCCAGCAATTACGGCGGGAATTCTCTCGTTTGGACTGGTCGTACCTTGCATGGATCAGGTTTGGTTTGTGGGGCCGATTGCGCAAAAAGGGGTTGGGGATATTGGTTTTGAGGTGGCGCTTGTGGTGACGGGTCTGCTTTATGTGCCGTTCAGGACGGTGGAGAGAAGAATGAGGGGTGTCTAAATAGTATAGTGGGCAGAATAGTGACTGAATACATCACAGTACAAAGGGTTCATGCGCTATACGGTATGCCTCGAAGTTCCGTTGATGGACCTCTCCCTTCGGTCAGTAAAGTAATTGCAGCCTCGATCTCCTTGCTTCCGGTGCTTCTCTTCTTTCTCTTGTCTCTACTGTAGACGTTGTTCTACCTGAGCATTGACACCCTTCTTCGAGCAAGCGGCCCTCGTGTTCACGTCCAATACCGTGAATACGAACTTGACTTCGTTGGGCGGTTGTCCGTTGGCAGTCAGACCGGAAATTGCCGCAACTTGCCGTCGGTTACTCGGCAATGCCAGGAGTAGGTCGCGCTCCTGATGGGCTTCAATCGTACATCCAACTTTTCATCAACCTCTTTCTGAATCGCAAAATGACCGGATATTATAACACTATGCGGGTACCTTCATACGACACCGTCCGGTCTCACACTCCCCGAAACGTTCCTTAGTTGGCCTCCCGTCCGAGATACTCCCACAAAGAAGGGGGATGTACCAAACATAGGTGTTCGAGGAAGATAGCTTTTCCAGGTGCTGCGACGACCACTGCCATACACGGTTGACTAGAGGGTCAAGTACAACTTAGGCTGAGCAATAATGCGCGGTGAAGACGTTGATCCCTACGACAAAGAAAAACATTCCAGCCAGGATGAGGCTTATCGGGCCTCTGGCCAGGATGAAGATGGACACCTTTCAGGCGAGCTTTTACTGGAGAGGACGACGAACGGTAACGCCTTCACCAGAAAATTGTTCGCTTGGGGGGTGGAGACGAGAGGTTTGTCTGATCTGGCTTGGACACAATGGCCTTCGTCTGAACACTGTGAACAGGCATCCACCCCGTACCAGATCATAAACGTACAGATACCCAGTATCACAAGATATTCTTCCTCTGGCTCGGTGGTAACCTCAATGTCCTAACTTTCTCAGCCGGAGCACTGGGTCCTTTAGCATTTGACCTCGGAGTGAAGACGTCTTGCTTGGTCATAACGTTCTTTACTCTTCTGTGCTCGGTGCCTCCTGCTTATCTGTAGGTTGCATTCTGAACCTCTAAATCTCACGTTGAGCTTCTGCTCCTACACATAGGACTACATGGGGACCGAAGCTTGGGTTGCGCCAAATGGTCCAAGCACGGTATAGCTTTGGGTGGGTAATTGCTTGCTGTTCGCATCAACTAGACTAAACGTTCCTTGATTCTAATAAGCTACTACGGTGTTATTATTCTATGCATCCTGAACCTGGTCGGTATGCTGGGGTTTTGCATATTGAATTGCATTCTTGGGGGTCAGACGCTGGCGAGCGTTGCAGATGGGCATTTGAGCTACACGTGCGTATCATAAGTTGTTATCTCCCGAATTTTCGAGCTGAGTGAATTGCGCTTGTAGAGTGGGTATCGTCATCATTGCCGTCGTTTCGCTAGTGGTATGCTTTTTCTGTTGTCACCGGAGAGCTAACCACTAATGGAAACGCAACTGTAAGGTTTCCTTCTGCGGGTACGATGTTCTCAACTGGTACGTTTCTCTCGCTCAACGCTGAGGCCAATAGTGTGAGATGTGACCTTCCAGGTACGAAAGATTAGCATGGTTTCCAGTTTTGATTGTCTACCTCGTCGCACTGGGCGTGAGTGGGAAGAACCTGTACGATGTTCCCCCAGCCGAACCGGTCACTGCGGCTCGAGTTCTGGCGTTCGCCTCTACGATTGCGGGTTTTGTGATCTCATACTCGTCGATGGCTTCGGATTTTACTAGTTACTATCGAGCAGATGCGCCGAGGTACGTTCACGTCCTCGGGTCGTTGAGATTTCAAATTCAGGCTTGCACGTCATTCACAGTTGGAGGATATTCCTTTACACAGTACTTGGGTTATCGATCTCAATCGTATGTTCATTCTAAACCATAAGTAGTATAGTAAATGACTTGATGCCATATAGATCCCCGTTCAATGCTTCGCCGCTGCTGCGGCAGCAGCAGCACCAAGCATACCTTCCTGGTCGACCCACGCCGAAGCGCCTGGCGATCTCGTGCTAGCGGTGCTCGGCCCTGTCGGGAATTTTGGAAAGTTTTTGACAGTGCTATTGGCTCTCTCTGTGTCTGCAAACGTCACAGTGTCGTTCTATAGCATTCCGTTGAATGTGCAAGTGTTTATACCGAAACTAGCAATCGTGCCGAGATATGTATTCTCGGTTGTGGCGACCGCGATGCAAGTGTTTTGTGTTCCCATCTGAATGTCTTTGCAAATTGCTTACCTCCAGCTCCTAACAGCGTGCTCCCCCTCGCTATCGCGGGCGCACATAAGTTCTATGATACCCTCACCAACTTACTCAGTCTAATCGGTTACTGGGCTTGTACGTATATTGCTGTCGTGGTTGTCGAACACATTGTTTTTCGCCACTGCGACTTTTCCTCGTACGACCTCAGCGCATGGAACACACCAAACCAGCTCCCGACCGGTCTGCCAGCAATTGCGGCGGGAATTCTCTCGTTTGGACTGGTCGTACCTTGCATGGATCAGATTTGGTTTGTGGGGCCGATTGCGCAAAAAGGGGCGGGGGATATTGGCTTCGAGGTGGCACTGGTGGTAACGGGGCTGCTGTATGTGCCATTCAGGGCGGCGGAGAAGAGGATAAGGGGTATCTAGAAACATAGTGTACTTTACAGCGAATGGTATAGGTCACAGAGATCGTAGCACAAAACACCATCACGAGGCGTACGATATGGGTATCAGGAATAAAAATATCACACTTTCAAACCAGCTGCATAGTGTAAGATACCAAGAAGTTTGTCCTACGAGTTTGTGAGTGTGAGAGGTAGATTGGACATTTGATCTGACAAACCTTTTCCTCCGCTGAATCGGAGAATAATCCCCAGGGCTCTCGACCATCCTTAAACTCAATGGCGAATGAGTGCGGAATGGCTTTCAATTCCTCAAAGCCCTCGCTCCATTCGCGTACACCAGAAAGTTTCCCTTGCAAGTCGAGTTCGTCTGAGACGAGATTTAACTCCTGTACGACGGTGGCTTGAATTTCGCGAGTATGTGGAAAAGAGAGGATTGATACGGACCTGGTTGTTCCGATAGAAGAACATGGTCGACCCAATGACCTTGAAATATCGTCTTCTCCAAACAACAGATTCGCTGATCTGGATTGTGGCCCAGCCGTCCAGGAAGAATCCTTTATGCACCTCATCCTTCACTTGATCAACCATCTGTTGCACGGTTTGTCTCCTCTCTGCTGTTTCGCGTTTCCTAGCCTCTGCTTCCCGCGCCTCAGCCTCCAACGTAAGCTTCGCCTGTTCCTGCCTCCACTTCTCCTGCTTTCTATGTTCCTCCAACCTACGTTCTCGATCTGCACGTTTTCGCGACGCGATCTCCTCCTTCTTCCGACGATCCTCTTCTTTCTCCCGTTCCTCCTTTAGCCGTCGTTCCGCCCGAGCACGACGAAGCTCTTCGTCGAGGGAGGCGCGTCGGCGCTCTTCTTCCTGTTGTTCTTGGAGTAAGAGTTCATCGCGTTCACGTTTGATACGAGCTTGTCGTTCTTCCTCTGCTCGAATAGCTTCTTCTTCTTCTCGTTCGCGTTGTTCTTGTGCAAGACGTCGGCGACGAGCACGTTCGTGCGGGTCGGGGATAAACGTCGATTCTGGTATCCATTTCTTTTCGAGGGGAATTATGAAGTGGGATCCGTGGTCTTGGCGAGGTTCAGAAACGGCTTCCTCGTGAGAGATGACTGCAAATTCTGAGACGAGATCGGACATACTGGTTTGTCGAGGGAGGCTGGGTACGTATTGCTGTTGTTGACGGGTGAAGGGTGTGTAGGTGGACGCATGTTCACGTGAGTGATAGCCTCCGAAATCTGTGTCTTTGTCCTTCGGGGGTGGCGGCGGTGGAAGACCAAAGTCGTCTAGATCTGCCTCTGGGTCGGGCATTCTCGAGGGTAGAGTCTTGGTACCGTCTTTCTGATGGTGTTTGCGACGAAGGATACTGGTGAACATGCTGCCACTGTGAGCCTTCGAGACTGGCGCCGGCGGGGGTGCGATAGAGTAAGAGGGAGCATAGATCTCAGTGAATGAACGTCTGACTGGGTTCATTGCAGACGTTTGGAATTGTTGAGTGTGATTTGGAGAATCAGGATGTTGATTGGTAGTGGGTGTGATGGGTGTGATGGGTGTGATGGAAGAAAAGGACCGGTTGATCTGTATGGTATGTACACTGTCTGGGTTGAGGATGGCGTCGCGAATCGAAGCAGGGGTGATGTTGGAAATGTGGTCGACGGTCAGAATTGCATGCTCCGTCTGTTGGTGGGAATGTAATAAAGGACAATGACAATGGGACCACAGACAATGACAATGAGACTCGTGGCATCAAGAACAATAAAGATGGATTACCGACCTTGATCAGAGCACTGCCTATACGTCGAGAGTGGACCAAAGCGCGGGCTAAGAGCGGCTTCAATATTACGCTTCAACGCCAGCACACCGCCAGCACGACTCACCTCTACGCACACCCGAAACCGTGGTAGGGATATAATTGATCAAGACGAAACCGTTGGCGGATTTACTAGCTTCGTGGTAGAATCCGATATAGACCTGTCCAAGGTCGTTCAAATGACTCTTGAACTCGCCTAGGTCCGAGTATTGAGTGCCCTGTGCATGGAGGAGGAGCCGGTCATTCTATTTCGAGATGAGAGAGAGGTACAACGATGTTTTGGAAATAGGACACGTCGACGCACATTGTCAGTGTAGGTAAGGAGGAACCTAAAATGCCGAAGAACATTGAACCGATCGTGAATATTTGAATGGTTGGTACAGCGACGCACCAGGTAGAGCCCTGCTGTACTATGGCTTGATACGCTCCCACCACTGGTCCATAATCCACCAAGTTTGAGATGTCCATAAGAGAGTTAAGAAGTGGAGTAGAAATACAAGTTAGATACAACGACACATTAGATGGGCATCACCGTGGATTGTGATGGTGAACAAGCAAGAGGGATCAGTTTCGGATGGTGGCAGAGCAGGCGCTCCTGTTCGCCTCAAATTCAACGGTAACTCATCTCGTCGCGATCGGTAACCACAGCCAAACTGCTCCCTATAAGATCCGCTCATTATGGGTGGATGCGATGAGAAGTGAAGTTGAGATTGTTCATAAATTCCGTTACGAATAGAAAACTAGCTAATAAATGTTACATGGTCGAGTCCACAACCGGGTCCTAAATCGTCGAGACAGCTACTTGAGTGATAATCACAATCTTACTTCTTTTTGCGAGACTGCTGTAGAAGGTTCAGAGGTATGTCTTTCGAGAGCCTAAGGTCGTTGTAACGCCCTGACCTCTTCAATTGCAGCAGCTCCATCCTTCTCCTCGTCAAAGCGATAGATAGGGAGATCCAATAAAAGCGTTCTCTTGACCACTGCCGGAAGGGGCCGGTAGACCTGAGGAGGGATAGGGATGAGGATGGACGTGCTTCGGAGGTATTCTTTGTAATTGCTCCATGCTGAAGAGTTATTCGAGTCGGGGCCATGGCTCATGAGGAAGAACTTCCGTGCTTGTGGCTTTTCAGCTGTGGGCATTCCTGATGCGAACATGAGGAGGCTGGGGCACGTTTGCAATTAGTCTTACTCTAAAGAGTAGTATTTGAAACATACACGAAAGTGAAGACCGGCGAAGCTACCGAGCCGTAGAGAGCAGATTTCCTTGAAGACGGTAGGAATCCGTCGGTAGCGGGTGATATGGCGATGATCCAGATTCCCCACCAGCAGAGCATCCTGGAAGAGTTCGGTGCCAAACCTCGGTAATAGTAAGAAAAACACTCACTCGCCGAAATACGAAGGGTGGCGGGAGAACTTCCAGAGGCCGATCTGCGGATAGACGTGAGCTGAATAGAGCGGAGTTGCGTAGAGACGTCGAACGAACAGTGATTGGCTTGTCTTTAGGAGCGGTCTTGGACATTTTGTAGTTAAACTATGGATGTAATTTCGGTTTCGGCGTGTCACCGAGTTCGCTGGACTGCTAACGAACCTTTTGAATATCAGCAAGGGCCTCAATGATGAAACCAAGGGCCCATAGGACGATGCCAGCAATGTCGCGGGAAGTCCCAAAGCCTGGGTTAGAACCCGTTCCATTGAGATCTGAGATAGCAGGCGAATTCAAGATGGTGACAGGAAGGGACACTGTCCAGACCTGGAACGATAGGATTGAGCCCATATAGCAAGTCGAGCAAGGTGTAGGACCGTACCCAAACGATTTGGCCTGATTCGAATTTGCGCTTCATTAGACAAACCTCCTTGGCATGTCACCCGAATGGAACTCGACAACATACCTATCCAGAAACCTGCGAGATGTCAGAGGAGGTCAAATGGTCAATTCGATGCAAAGAGAAGGAGCGCTCACCAAGAAACTTGAAGAAATGTGCCCTTATATCATCGAATCGTGTATCGCTTCCCGTTTTCAAGACACGGAAGAGGAGAAAGCCCGCTATGCGTACAGCCCATACCATGACGAAAACACTCGCGACGATATTGCGCGTATGGAAGGTGTTGCCGATGAGAAGAGTGAGCAGAGCAAGCAGGAAGAAATTGGAACCTGACATAAGAATGGGTCATCGAGCTTAGAGTTCGAATATGAGGAAGAGAGCAGCTGCCCACCTCCAGTAAAATCTGTGATCTTGTCGAACTGGAACGTCCATGCGATTGCGAATCCAAGTAATTGGTATGCTGTCGTGACAAGGACTGTTATGGCAAGGTAGTAGTGGTCGAGGGCGTAAACTGGGGCCATTGTGTGGTCAGGGAGCTGAGAGAGAAATCGAGAATGACACTGCACGAAGCCTGATATTTATACGGTCCTGACAGTACATGAACATCATGATTCAGATTCAAGAACAAATCGTGATGACAACGCGCGAGGCTTCGAATCGACACCCATAACGCTGACATCACCACCTTCCTCCCGACAAAGGCTCCGACAAAGGCCGCTCATCGATGCATCACGGCTGGCGACTTGGCAATCCCCAGCCTCACGCTCGACACTTACCAGTCTGACAATGCCAATTCTCAAGCTCAAGCACCACTTTCGCGAGAACAAATGGAATTGGATATCAAGAACGGGTATATGTAAGTGAGATCCTGACAAAATGAAGGGAGAAGAGATGCAAAATACAGTAGATGCATGGCAATCTACGAATATAAATCATTGTCCTGAACTGTGAGCGGGGGAATGGGGAGGTCGTGGAGAGTGTGGTAATCCCATCATCCTCGAATGACGGTTACCCCGATGCGATGTCTCTATCGAGAGATTCAACCCCTTGTTGGCGGCTACTCCAGAGGCCTTAGATTGCTTTGGGGCGAGGGGTGTATCCGGTGGCGAGGAGTGAGCGTTGGGGCTGGACCGTGACGATGCGTGTGCGGTAACCTCGGCCTCGTTACTGCTCTCTTCTTGCAAAGAGGATAGATCATCAGTATCGGATTGACTTTCCTCTGCGGGGGCTAGAATCAGAGATGGGTCAGCTGGGTTTCCAAGAGGCAAAGAACACTCCGGTACTCACGTTTGAGCGACCTTCCCCCCAGACCGAGAAGCTGATCAGCAGCCGCTTCAGAGTACCTACGACTGTTGCGGCGATCTGGTTCGTCGTCCTTCACTTCCTGCGGTGCCGAATCACTTGCTGCCTTGCCTCCATCAACATTGAAGACGCGATTGAACTCTCCCAACATCAAACTGAACACGCCCGCGGGAATCCCGAGTGTAGGACTGAATACGATCCCAACATTACGCATTGTCATCTTGTTGATAGCAGCATTCTGCACGATGAGGATCAGGTGCGCAGTAAGCGCACGTAGAAGACTGTAATTCGCGAGCGGCAGAGCAGCGATCAACTGCGAGAGCTCCCTTATTCTCTCCTGAGGGTCGACGAAGTCTACAGCGCTGTGTTCAGTGGGCTGAAGCGTTTTTGATTTAAATGAATCATACCGATGACTGCTAGAAACTTGACGTGAAGGTCTCGCGTCAAGATACTGGCAGGGAGTTCTCGTAGATATCCCTTGAGGAGGCCGGCTATTGCGTGAGGATCCCAATATTCATCGGAAGCAATGAGATCAATGTCGCCCTCCATATTGAAGCGATCCTTGAGGCTTTTTATGACGGCGGAGCTGCCACTCAATCGGTAAATGCCTTCCTCCTGGTCCGCTTTCTTAGCCTCTAGATACTGTATGCACCGGAACACGATTGCAGGTAGATTGGCAATCTGCGCAACGTCCAAAGACTCCTCTATAGTCACACCAAACACCGCACGGGGCACGAACGTGACAGGAGGCGGCACGTGCTGCTCGGGAACACCTTTGAGGCTTCATAGTCAACGGCTAGTATATATCTATAGAAAGGTCTCTCACCATTTTGCTTGCCAAAGCCCCAGAAAGACCGTGATTTCGCTTTCTCTCGGCGGCCGGCGCTGGACGTCGTTGTAACTGACGCCGTTTCAGCCGAGGGATCTTTCCCTCCAAAAAGTTTGTGGCCTGCTGGGATCGGTGCTCCATTGAGTGGCCCAGAAATCTTGACCTTGCTGTTCGGGTCCAACTTCTCTGGCGAAGGGACGCGGTCCGAGGGAGAAGATGTAGAAGGTGAGGAACTGACATCTGAAGTAGTGATGTGAGGATAGGGCTTCAGTTGGTCCCTTTGTCGATGGCGTTCTGGGGAGCGATGACGGGAATGTTGTGGATGATATTGCTGCTGAGACGCGGGATTCATATCGGGATAGTGCCCGAGCTCTGAATTGGATCTCTGACCGTTTTCGATAGGCTGAGCATGGCTGGACAACGGGGAGGAGTCAGGTTGGCTAGACGGTTGCCCTTGCCCGCGTTCCAGGATTCGTCTGGCGGTCTGAGAGTCATTGAATCCGGCAGGCTGGATATCAATAGGTTTGGTCGGACTTGATGATCTGGGGAGATCGTCAACACTGGCTGGGGCTGTCTGGAAGAATTTGGCATTATTAGCATCTGGTGCAAGTTGAGAAAGAGGCACTGCGGGTCCTTTGGAGATCGGGACCTCGTCCCTCGAGAGTGCTCGCGAAGGTTTCCGTGGGGTAGCAACTTCGTTGCTCGTGCTTGGGCGTGGCTGGGTTTGAGAGGGACTAGGTCCATAGGCCACTGGCTCCTCACTGTAAGTTCCTGAGAAGTAGCGGACGAGAATTTCAACCCAGCTATCCCGTTCTTCATCACTCTCAGCGCACAATACATGACGAGGGTGGTTGCCTCCAGGCCCTTTCTTAGCTTCAACAATGAGGAAGGCGTGGCGGTACTCCTTTTCGTCATCTGCGGTTGACGAAGTGGGGTTGCGTTGCTGTCGACCTATTTGCGCTCCTGTAACGTTGATAGAGCCCAGATGCGTACCACCCCGCTGGAAGGACAATGATCAGAAGTTTAACATTCGAAAGTGAAATTGAACGCACGCAATCAAAGTACTCCAGAATTGGTCCTTGAAGGACGAAGTATCTCGTCTTCCATCCGCCAAAGTTCTTCCCTCGTTTCGTCAGATAGCCTTCCTTGTGGCCAGCTTGCATGACGGGCTGCATGGTCTCCTTTAGAATATCCGTGGTAAAGAAAGCAACGACCTCATCGTTACTCTTGACAGGTAGGTTAATCAATGATTGAAGGTAGTTCTCCAGAACCGCCTGAGGAAATCATTACCGAAAGAAGTACATATAGACGATCACCACATACCTTCCTCTGATCCACTTTCGCGGGAGCATGATCTTTCCACAGCTTCCCCTCTGGAAGGGTCGCGATTTTCTTTCCTACGCCCTTCGCAACGCTATTCCTGACTCGTTGGTCCAGGTTGAGAACGTGACTGTACATCTTCTCAACCTTCCAGCCCTCCTTTCCCTTTCCTGGGTCGATATGCACAACGAAAGACAAGATCTCTTTGCCTCGGTCATTTGGCCTTACGGACGAATGCGACACACTGATCCTCGTATGAGGCAAGTCTGATGACAGAAGCGGAAGGGCTCGGAATGGGCCATTGGATCCCGCCGATTGAACACTTTGGGGTACAGCCTTTTGGGGCGTTGCGTTCACCCTGGCTTGCTGATACGGATAGGATGGACTTGCAGATGGAGGTTGTGGTGAGTCGGTGATTGGTTGACTGGTGCTCTTTCGGGGGGTGGCTTGGGGAACAACGTCGTTCTGCATTGGCTGGTTCAATGTTGGAGGAATAGGTACGGCATGAGAATGAGAAACTGGGAGGTCTGAAAGATTCATTGATGCAGAAACGGGGTCCACAAATTCAGGTTCCTGGATAGACGGCTCAGCAGAGTCCTCTGGGGATTCCTCCTCGCCATCACCTTCGTCATCAAAATCAAGGAACTCCGAATCCTCTCCACTCCGACCGTGATCAATACTTGACGGTGCGCTCGAAGGAGGTGGCTCTTGGATAGTCGATAATTGGGTAGCTGGCTTCGGATCAGCGTTGAATGTGTCGATTCGGGGGCTAGGCATGGGTGATTCGGTCATGCTTGCAATGTACTGCCTGGCTTCGTCCGGAAGGGTGATGCGGGAGTCGCGTGACAGGGCGGGTTGCGTGGATGGTGGTGCAAGGGATGACGAGTTCGCGATGGAGTAAGAAAGAGACGAAGGGGTGGGAGTGGCTAACGATGCCTGAGGGTCGTGAAGCTCGTAAGGATTTGAGTGCGGTTCCCTCGACAGAGTAGCTGTTTGGGGAGTCATGATCGGAGGATTTGAATGTGAAAGTGGCGCTGATTGAGGGACATCAAATTGGGAACTCTGGTCGTTGCGCTGGGATGTGGGGTATCCGCCGTTATACGTAGCAGCACTAGACAAATTTTCGGATGGTTGTACCAAAGAGCCAGTCGCGTTGCTGCTGACGCTGCGAATACTCTCCGAAACACTTGACTTCCGCGGATAACCTTGGGGCGCGGGTGCCGTGCTACTCGCATAAGTCATGGACGACATGATCGAGTCGCTGTAGCCATGAGTGTAATGTGAATATTTAGGTCCGTCAGAGTGCTGCGAGGCATCGTCTGAGATGACTGAGGAGGGTGGATTTTCCTGGCTTGCGGAAAGCTGAGGTAGCTGTTCTCCGCGGGCTGGCACGACGAGGGGGGCAAGAGGTGATTTTTGGCGGGATGGAGGTGAAGGGGTATGCGAGGCAGAATCTTGCGAGCGAGATGAATGAAGGGAATTTGGGTGACTTGACGATCGAGGTGTGACTGATAAACGTTTTTCATGTGAGCTTCAGTGATATAGAATTGAGGTAAAATCGAACGAACCCATATCATCAGAGTTATATCTCGTCATGTTTTTCCTCGTTGGAATTTCTGGGGCTGAAATGGGATTCTCGAGAGTGATAGCACGCTCTCGCTCTCTGCCATCACGACTCGTCTGCCGTTTCTGGGGTAGGTCGCGCTGTACATCGAGACTGACTGTGCTGCCTCCTGCGACATTCAGGCGAGCCTTGTATGTATCTCGCTCATTGCGTACTCGCTCGAGCTCCTTGAGAATCTGGTTGTAGCCCGCACGCTGCTTCTCTATCAGCTTCCAGAGCTGTGCGTTCTGTGAGGAAAGAAGATTGCGTTCTGAAATTGCCTGGTCGAGGGCGGCGAGCTGAGGATTGGGAGACTGAGAGTGCAGTGCAAGAAGACCATCGAGAGTCAGAGGCGCTGCTGGAAGATTGGACGACGATGCCATCGACGACGAGGACGACGAGGTGGTGGGCATAGGTCAAGCCGTATCACGTGCCTCTCTATGGTTCTTCTCCCCGCGTTCACCTCCAGATCCTTCGGAATCACGAGAAGCTCTCTCAGGTTCAGGCTGAGGCTTCCCGTCCGCATTGCTACCCATGGTCGCCCTCATGTTGTCTCTCGACACTCGTCGTCGTCGAGTGTAGTCACCGAGCATGCTGTCATTTCCACTTTCGATCTCTTCAGTATTGGCGTAGGGCCCTCATCCTCGCATACCGTCGGTCCCATGCGAGCTGGAAGGATATTCACAACGGATCTGGAACACCTCAATCTCCTCCACAAGGTCCGTCTGTTCGTCGGAGCTCTTTGTTCTCTATTCGAATCCTTCCCGCACAGGTCAAGTCCCTCAAGATTACCTTGTAAGGCTGTCCAAATACCAAATCTCGAGCTTCATTGATTTTGTTGTTAGGTATGGCTCTCTTGCCGCCACAGGTGGGATATCTACCTTCAATCAGTTTGTACTTCCCTATCTGATAGTTTGACACAGGGAAAGGGTCCGTTGTGCCACATTCTTGTCGAACATTCTCCCTCTGACGCGTTCCTCAATTGTCACATCACGTCTAGACATCACACCCCTCAGGCGATTCTTCTTGGTCTCGAAGGTATGTCTGTTCTGCAACTGACTTTCAGTTTTGACTTACAGCTCCTACAGGCTCTGATCCAGAGACAATTGTACCTACGACAATCGACTCTCGCTATGAAAACATTCTGACATCCAAAACCCTGCACCTGGGAGGCCATCATCGGATCAACTATGACATGGACCGCGATATGTTATGGAGGTGATCCGGCAAGCCCGAATCAAACACTTCATATTAATGAACTGTTTTTGATAGGTGGGATCAGGTTCTCAAAACCCACCCGAATGGTATGAGGTTCAGTGTTTTTGATGAGGAAGGCGACTTGTTGGCGACGAACGAGTACTTTAGTGTGGGAGGCGGCTTTGTCGTCAATGACAAGACGAAAGGTTTGATTCCTGCGCTTGATCAAATGTAAAATGGTTCGTGAGATTCTCTTTATTACAGCCGACGAGAATCTTTTCTACAAGGGTGTGGACAAGAACGATGTTCCAGCGGCTCGCCTTCATCAAACACATTCTCTGTCTGACCCCGCAACTACTTCCATCTCACCGACTGACAATGCCAGTGGGAAATCTCAGCCGCCACCGAGCGACCCAAACAGTCCTCCGTATCCTTTTGAATCAGGAAATAGTCTACTCGCGTTGGCCAAGAAGCACAACGTACGTGATGCCCTCTCTATCGTTTCGACGTATCCTAACCCTCTCGTTGGGCTTTAGATGACCATAGCTCAGATCGTGTATGACAACGAAAAAAGCTTTGGCTATACTGACGACGAGATCCATGCGAAGGTCCGTATGTGTGATCCTATATGCCGCGCCTCATGACTACGGGGCTCTAAAGACTTCTATTGTTGTAGATATTCCGAATTTGGTCGGTCATGGACGAATGCATCCGAACTGGTGTATCTACAAACGCCACCACCTTACCTGGGCGATTAGGTCTCCGCCGACGAGCTCCAGCTTTATATAGACGTCTCATGCGGGGATTCTACCCAAGCATCGGTGGATCCTCTGACGTTGGGCAAATCGCAGCCGGTTCATCTGATGCTGTAGGAGCCATTGATGGTCCAGAGCTATTGCGACACGAAGAACTTATAGACGCGGAATCCGAGAAGTTGAACAGAGAAAGGCTTCCTGGTTCCTCAGCACCAAAACGAAATCCCGCTAGATCGGCCAGAGTCGTTGGATCGTTTGATCACCCGCTTCTGCCCCATCCGCCGGTTTGTAATTTCCTTATTGGCGGCCAATATTCCCTCTGGCTTAGTTTTGTCTTACAGAGGAAGACGATGATCCCTGCCGTAGATTTTTTGTCCTGCTATGCTATCGCGGTTAACGAAGTCAATGCTAGTGGCGGGAGAATCGTGACTTCCCCAACGAACGGTGCCGCGGGGGTTATTCCTGCTGTGTTGAAGTACATCATCGAGGTAACACACTGAGCCTTATAAACAGATCTCAAGTTCTGACTCCTGCGTTTCCCATCCAGTTTGTCAGCGACGACCCGGAAAAGAGCGTGATGACCTTCCTCATGACGGCCTCTGTCGGTCCATTTTGCATTTGTCGCTGTGGGGGCAGGTCTGACACAGTTTCACAGGCGATTGGGATGCTATTCAAAAGAGGAAGCACTATTTCTGCTGCAGAAGGTAATAATATGATGTCTATACGGTAGTCGAGCGCCATACTGAAGTTCAACTAGGTGGTTGCCAGGCTGAAGTTGGTGTCGCTTGCTCTATGGCGAGTGCTGGATTCGCTGCTTGCATGGGTGGTTCGTGGCTTTCCCTTGCCTCGAGTCACACTACGTGTTAACTGAAACTCGTAGCTTCCCCGGAGACCGTCCTTCAGGTAACCTTCCTCCCTTCCTTCCCTGTTCTCGACGTCACTGACTTGCGCGTTTTTCAAGGCTGCTGAAATTGGTATTGGTGGGTTGCGAATGCTTTCCGGTGCTCAGGGAGAAGTGCTCATCGTTGCTAATGATAGAACATAATTTGGGCCTCACTTGCGATCCGATCGACGGTTTGGTGCAAGTACCTTGCATAGTGGGTCTTCCATCCTGGTTTTGTTACAGTTTGTCTTAATGCGCATTCACTCATAGGAACGGAATAGTTTGGGAGGTACGAGAACTCCTTCGATATTCCCGTGTACACGCTCAATAGTCCAACAGCCGTGAAGGCCATCACTGCCGCTCAATTGTCATTGGCCTCTCAGGGTGTTTACAGCGTCACACTTGATGAGGCTATTGAGGCCATGAGACTTACCGCTGCAGACATGAGCGTCAAGTATAAGGAAACGAGTCTTTCAGTGAGTATAACCTACCTGTTCTGACATGTCACTTACCCTCTTTCTTTTATTTCCTCTTAGGGACTTGCCGTAAGATCTATCTTCCAATCAAGCTAGCTTGGAATAGTGCTGAGCCTTTTTTCCAGACATCGGTCAAGATCCCTCTTACTGTTCCAGCCTGGTACGTGCCTCGCTCCAGAGGGACCTTGATCGCGGTATTGATGTCCCCCTTCATCCCTCTCAACACAGTTAAATGAAGAGTATACATGGTCGACTGCCGTAATGGGGCTTTGCTGTTTCCTACCCTTTTAGATGCGTTCTGGTTATTGTGATGCTTTATTCTGTAAATTTGGGGCACGTTCCGAGAAATATAGAGGGCCCGTCTCACGAAAACTCAGCAAGATAGACCAATGCATCTGACTATAGAACGCAACTTCGAATTAGACGCATTACCGAAGCTAAATATAAACACAGGTAAAGGAGAGTGGTTGATGCCCCAAACCTTCGACTAGATCGTCAAGTCCTATTATACAATTGTGATTGTCCAAGTTTGACCCATCCGAACCTGTCGTTGTGCCAGTCCTCTATACCCTCCAGCTGATTGCGCGACTTCGAGGGTGTTGCCCACTACATTCTGAACCTCAGATAAGCCATGAGGAGCGCCGAGCAACCGGTCACTGTATAGAAAGGTGGTGAGTGCTTTGAAACCAGCGAAGGTCGAATTAGCGAACTCACCAAGCCCAACGAGATATTGTAGGGTTGTCGCCTGGAAAAAAGATGAGACAGTGAGAAGCTATAAGGGGTCTAAAACTCCAACGCACCTTGCTGGCCTGCATGTGAGTCTTTAAACCAGCAATCTCCTGTTCAATCCGATACTCTACTTCCTTGACTTTCAACTCCTGCTTTACTTGTTCCTCACGTGTCCGACCCTGTTAGTATTACACGTCGTGAGCGTTCAAATCAACGGTATGACGGAGTCAAAAGGTAAGAATACAAGTCGATGACACACCTTCTCCAGATTGAGGTCGAGCCTAACACCTGCTTGGGTACGCGTTATTTCTTCCCGGAGCCTCTGTTTCAGCTTCTCGATATCGTTGAGAAGGCGGTCATTTTCCGCCTTGATTAATGCTGCGAGGGGAAGACATTACAACAGAGTTCATAGGCTGGGAATCGAGACAGACCCAAGTCGTTCTTCTCAGTCAACATCAACTCGGACTTGAGTTGGGAGAAATCAACTTGCTGGGTATAGTGATGTTTCTCTTGTTCGGCCTGCAAAGTAGAGGAAGTTAGTGAGATTGATCCTTGGACAAAGAGGGACGCAAAATGTGGGAGTAACTTATAGCTCACCTTCGTGACCATATTGCTCGTCATATTCCTGATACTTTCGTCGATCACCTCAGCCATAGCACTCATAATACCCTCGGCCTGCTGCCTATTCAGACCCTCTCGTTCCAGCCGTTGAACAAACTGATGAGTATCGAAGTGGAAATCTGAACACGGTCGGGTCATGGAAAGATGCCGGGGGAATGAAGATATCGTAGGGATGGGTGAGGAACGGTGTTGCCGCATTGTCGAAGCGAGCAGGGAAGGCGTGATTGAGTTGTTGCCTGGACTCTTCAAGAATGCTCTGGAAGAAGCTCGGAGTGTGGACATGGACAGAGATGTGGAGGCCATCGCAGGTCAATAGTTGGATGGACCTTCGAGAACTATTTGTCTAGTGGAGATTGGGAGGGGTCTCGGCGGAAAGAATGTAGCGTTGGAACGATGAATTAGAATAACGACGATAGGTTGGGGACTTGTGCTGGAGTTGGTGGTCTGCGGTTAAAGATGGAAATTAAAGTCACGCTTTGACTAGCAGAGTCCGAAATCGTGCAGGAGGTCACAGACGGTCACAGGAAGTAACGAAACACACTACGCACATTCTGTCACTCCCGAACTTTCGTCTGCAGCACCCACCAGGTTGAGGGTGGCCCTCTACGGCCATGGCTTACCACAACCAATACAGCTCTTATCCACGCGCGACAATGTCCAATTACTCAGAAACTCCTCCGCTCACCTCAGCTCCTCTCGCTCATCCCGTTCCTCATCAGCCGGTCGCTCAGTTCATCAACCCAGGCGGTCTCGTAAACAGCATGGGTAGCGTGCCGGACGATAGCAAGCTGTACTCCCTAGTTATCGACTTGATGAGCCCCGAAACCCGGGAAGGTGCTTTACTGGAGTTGAGCAAGAAAAGAGAGCAGTGTGAAGACCTTGCCCTCATCCTTTGGCATTCCTTCGGTGCGTCACCCTTTCTATCCGGCTGCGTATCGTTCCTCACCTCTATCGTATCTTGATCTCTCCGATGCTCTACGGATACAGGAATTATGCCGGCTTTACTTCAAGAGATCGTTTCCGTCTACCCCATGCTCTCTCCGCCAAATCTTACTGCCCACGTCTCTAATCGTGTCTGCAACGCTTTGGCTCTCCTGCAATGTGTTGCATCTCACACAGAAACCCGCCAGTTATTTCTTAATGGTACGCTCCGGTACTTCGTCCTAAGTGTGGGCTGTTGTACTGATTGCGACGAGCAGCACACATTCCGCTTTTTCTCTACCCTTTCTTGAACACGACCTCCAAAACCAGACCATTTGAGTATCTTCGTCTCACATCACTAGGCGTGATCGGGGCGCTCGTCAAAGTACGTTCAAGGAATTGAGGTGTTTCCAATCCCCTCTCATCGCCTTTCAGCAAAACGACAACAATACCGTCATCCACTTCCTTCTATCGACAGAAATCATCCCTCTTTGCCTCCGGATCATGGAAACGGGGTCCGAGCTGTCCAAGACTGTTGCTATATTCATCGTACAAAAGATCTTGCTGGATGAAACCGGCTTGACCTACATCTGCCACACCTACGAACGCTTTTACGCTGTCGGAACTGTACTGAGCAACATGGTGAACCAGCTGGTGGAAACACAGGCGGTTCGTCTGCTGAAGCATGTGGTGCGCTGTTACCTTCGGCTCAGCGACAATCTAAGGTATCGTGGTGTGCTCTAGTGGTGTGATCCTACTCACAGGTTTCTCTAGAGCTCGTGAAGCGTTACGTGCTTGTCTTCCCGAACCCCTTCGTGACCAGACCTTCAGTGCACTGCTAAAGGTGACGTGTCTTACCTTCTCTTTACACACAGCCACTGACTTCCTATCCTTCGCATAGGGCGACATGGTCACGAAACGCTGTCTCACGACGCTTCTCAACAACTTAAACGAGCCTTAGAGTCGCGAAACTCTTTTTGCCCGTCATCGGAGCCGGAATTTCGAACCCCACCGCATTCTACAGTGAACCTGCTCTCGTCTTCGCATCATCCAATGTATATTTATGCAACTAATTGTCAGAAGTAGCGTACATGTATACCAGCGTTCATTTTGGAGATAAACAAACTTTAAAGTCTCAGCTAGAGGATAGTTTATGTGAGCGCTTCCTCCGGTTTTTCGTACAGATCTCAGGTAATTTTGATCCATGATTCTCCATCGACACTCAGGCAGGCGTAGTATGCGTACACTGGTGAGGTTGTAAATGAGTCGGCAAATGGCCAGGGGCAACGATAGGCTAGTAATTACGTTGTTGGCATTGTTAGGGTTTCGACTTAGCCTCGTCCGGGATACTAGATTGGCCTTACGAATTGCGGGACCCGATGTCTCCTCTGCATTTCAATGACCGAGTGCTGAAATTATTGAACCTGGAATAGAACCAGGCTGTGGAAGAACCTGGAAGAACGGCTCGACTCTTGAAACGAGAACGGTTTTGAGTGATCGGTCCGGAGTCATGGTCCTCACGTGAAATCTCATTACACATCTCCCGAGAATATAATCGGCGAAGGTTGTTCGCCCGTTTCTTTCTTGGAGACGACGACGACGCCCACTTTCACGATGACGGCCCCCAACGCAACATCTTGCGCCCTTTACGACGGAAACCCAGTTTGCTTCACCTCCAAAGATGTCCCTTTCTACTATTCCCCCAAAGAACACCTAGTGGAAGGTTACTCCGACCCAATCCTCGCCCTGGCTGCTCCCATTATCGCCTATTGGGCTGCCTCCCTCTTTTTCCACTTTCTCGACACAAGCAACTGGAAATGGCTCGAACGTTACAGGATTCACGAGTCCGCCGAAGTTAAATCCCGGAACCTCGCTTCCGTCTCGGATGTCATATACGCTGTGATCTTCCAGCAAGTGCTTCAGACGGTGTTGGGGTACTTTTGGATTGAGGACCATGGCAATCAAGTGCACCAAATGGCAAAGATGCAGGAATGGGCGAAATCTTTGGCGCCATATATACTGCCGTATGTGGAAGGGGAACTAAAACCGAAATTATTGCATGATTCTGCATACTGGGTGTACTGGTGGGTCATACCATCGGCTCAGTTCTTCGGTGCTATGTGAGTTTCTTCTAGCTGTTCCTTTCCGTTCATTCCGACGCTCATCTTCACTGGCCCAGGTTCGTCATTGATACATGGCAATATTTCCTTCACCGTTTCATGCACATGAACAAGTGGTTCTACAAGCATCTGCATTCCGTTCATCACCGTCTATACGTTCCATATGCTTTCGGCGCGCTATACAACCACCCTGTCGAAGGTTTCGTTCTCGACACCCTCGGCGCGGTGATAGCTGAGGCCGTGACTGGGATGACGAGTCGACAAGCTCTCGTCCTGTTCGCCGTTTCGTCTCTCAAGACTGTCGATGACCATTGTGGCTATCGATTCCCGTTGGATCCTCTACAACTTTTGACGAGCAATAACGCCGATTACCATGATATACACCATCAGGTAAATTCCCCTTGCGTTTCGCGTTACATATTTCGCAATACTAACCGATGTTCGTCTCCTCAGATCATCGGCATAAAATCTAACTTTGCCCAGCCATTCTTCGTTCACTGGGATACCATTCTCGGCACTCGTATGACTCGGGCAGAGTTCGAGGCTCGCAAGGCAAAGTCAAGGAAGGCCCAGTAGAGCAGCAAAAGGGTCGTCAACCATCTAACCACCTTTCATTCATTTCCCTCTTGTCAGTACTCACTATGTCGTGCATCTTGGCTGTATTTTTGTATATACTGTATTGCTTCCCCCTAGCAGGTACACCGTTTGCAGGGCGTAATCGTAATTATATCTGTTGGTTTTTTTGACGAGTCAAGTGGTTGTACCGAAGTTAGGTCGAGAGTTTCGACAGTGAAGGTCTTTCAAACGAGAGTGTAGATGGGTACTAATCTCCGAGGGACGGGCAAGACGACTTATGTTTCGACTGATTTCCTAATTTTGGGTCTGCCCAAGATCGTTATTGTCACAATAACACATACAGATGGCATAGTGCATGGCCGAGGCGGAAATCATGGTCATAGAATAAGGGAAAGTCGTGTACAGTCGGAGTGGGTGTTTACTTCTTCTGCTGCGACTTGATTACACGCTTGACAATCTTTGCCTCCTCAACCAAGAATGCCCGGAGAATCCTGGAGAACGTATAAAGATCGAAAGCGACAGAAATTGAATTGGGGGTGCTCACCTCTGTTTGACACAATCGCCGCACCGTGCACCACCGTATGCCCTGTTAACAGACTTCTGTCTCTTGGAGATGACTGCGTATTGGCGGGGTCGGAGAGCGGGGATCTATTAGGGAAAGATTAGAGCACAGCGGGGCGAGAGAACGAGTGCGACACGTACGCCTGGGAGGCTGAGTCCACAATCACCACATTTGGGCGAAGATGCCCTCTTTTTCACGGTGTGGTAGATGAGTTTCCCTCCGGGGGTCTTGACTACTCTCCGCCCGCTTGACTTCGTGTTGTAGGGCTGCCTTTTCCGTATGGTGACTCTTTGGGCCATTTTTTCTGGAGAGATCAAGGAGTCAGATAGAGTTCAGCGATGAGGACTGGCATAATCCACCTTGTTCTTGAGGGTGTCGACGGCGATGACGGCGTGAAGGTGAATTGTTGTTCCCTTGATGGTGGCTTGGAACTGCTCAGTTGTTTCGGCAAGTTCCGTGCACGTGAGTCTTAGATTTACCAGACGCACGCACCAGTCTGCAGGCGCTTGTTGAACCGCTTAAAACTTTACGAGTTTATAATGACCAGCGCTGTACCGAAGTTTCCATTCGTACTTCAAAATAGGCCTTTACATGTACATCCTTGTACATCCCACATATGCTACTTCCTACCTGGCCAAATTATGGTGACTACATAACGCTATATAGGCAGCCATGCTCGTTGTCCTGGCTAAATCGCACGACCCGAAGAAATTTGTCGCTGCATAAATGAACTTGAGTAATTAGATTGGCTTTTGGCATCCCTAACGCAACGTGTTGAGGCAATGTTGGGGCCATCCTGGGCCAACTTGCGCACTCGTATTGCACTCGTACGTGACGATGTCGGCAAGACCTCACGGAATGAATGAGACGAGTAATCGTGAGAAGAATGGTGGTAAGCGCACGGATGAAGCCGGAGTCGTGAGAAATATAAAATTGTACGTGTCGGAGGCGGAACGCTCTGCTCTACGCCAGAACCCCTTCCTCCACCATCATGCTCACCACCCGTGGTGCCGTCGCCCGTCTCTCAAGGAGAGCTGCTAGCTCTGCCAAAAAAACCAATGCTTTCTTTTCTACTGCTGCTCTCGCGCAGCGCGTGAACGTTCCCTCTTCCTCCTCTTCCCGGGCACCGTCGTCTCGTCCTCAGAGCGCGTCCGCAAGCACCCGTACGTCTCTCCACATTCTAGTCTTTGTATTTTGTTCTGACCTGGTTT
>JANHQD010001384.1:0-31679 GCA_024721195.1 Marasmius sp. AFHP31 | reverse complement strand
TGGGGAGGTCGGGAGGAAATCACACGTGAAAAGCGACGACGGCGGAAAAACGTGCCGTGAAATATTTTGACCTTTTCGGGAATTTGGTTACACCCAAGTTACACCTGCTTTTTCATACGCACACAGGCCAATGTCGCTGACGGTCTTGTGCCATGCGACTAGAAGACAATTGACTTCCAGAGGACTGGGACTTGCCAGAAATTTCTCTTCTTCACCACCTCCAACCAAACCGAACAAGTTCAACTTCAAATCTGGTCCAGTAGCAGTTGTTCTTGGACTCGGAGCTGCAGCTTCGTACTATTTCTTCTCCCCGGACGTCTCTCGAAGTGCACCCACGCTTGTAAATCAACTCCTCTCACCATCCCATTTCACCAAATGCAAAGTCACAGCCTCCGAAGAATCTGGTCCGGATACGCGTCTCATAACAGTCACTGTCCCAAAACAATCCATCCCAGCTGCTTCATCTCTGCAATCAATATGGTCCGTTTTCATCAAAGATGATGACATACAGGTCGAACGACCGTATACTCCTCTAGAAGGAATAGACTCGGAGGGCCGAATGCATTTTTGGGTAAAGAAGTACCCTCGCGGTGAAGTTGGACGTTGGCTACACACAAAAAAGGACGGAGATGACATCGAATTGAGAGGACCTCTTCAGACGTGGGCATGGCAGGATGGTAAATGGGACGAGGTCGTCATGGTACGCGCAGCCTCCTTTCTTCGTTCTCTGACTTTTACCTTGTGCGTTCAGATTTCAGGCGGTACCGGTATCACGCCATTCTACCAGCTATTTCGCAGCGTAATCTCCCGCCTTCCAGCGACATCTACGACACGTTTTACCCTCCTCCATTCCAACAAGACGCATGATGAATTACCCCCATCGGCAATTTTGGACCCCATGGCCTTATATGAGAAGGAAAATCCATCCCGATTCCAGCTACGCCTTTTTGTAGATTCGCCGAGCCCCTCACCGAATGAGCTCGTCGTCCAAAAGGCTCAAATTGGTCGTATTGGTAAACTAGATATCGCGAAAGCTTTGCAACGTGAAGACGCGTCCCAATCAAGCTGGTGGACCAAAGCGTTTGGAAGAAAGGACAACCTTGATCTCGGTCAACGGAACATCTTGTTTCTCGTCTGCGGGCCCGAGCCGTAAGTCCTAGTCAATGATGTACCAAAACCCACTCTCTAACGCCCGTTTATAGGATGATTAACGCTATTGCTGGACCATACGGGCGAAACTTCTCTCAGGGCCGAGTCGGAGGGGCACTAGCTGAGTTGGGCTGTACTTCAGAGCAAGTATACAAGCTATAGAGACCCGCCAGCGTCTCTCGGGATATGAACCGTCGCGTCGTGTTGCACCTCCCCTCCAGCTTATACTCTCCCCGGGCGATATTGTCTTGGAGGCAGGGTGTACGTGCTGTCCCTGGCCACCCTTTGTTTTACTCTGGATATAGTTGCCGGTGCAGCTAATAACCAAAGCATAGACACGTACACAACTTCTCTCGAAAACTCGGGGAGCTAATACCTCTCATCGTAGAGTCGCCGAAACAATGACCAGCGAGGAAGATCAGACGCAGAGAGTAGCGGTTCAAACGTTCGAGTATCACACGATCTTTGGTCCTCGAATATCAGCTTGTGGCCTGTATTATAATCACCGGCGACGCCGAAAGCAATACCATATCACTACCTCTCCTCCACAATCTTCCATCTAATATCCTTCCCAGCCCAAAACGGCACAACATTTTCTCCAGAAGCTATATCGTAACTCTCCTGGATCTTAAACCCCTCGGGCACCTGTTTCAATGTCACTTTCTTCGCAGAAGTTTCTACAGCGAGCTCGCGCTTGTAGAACTTGCGCCCAAAGGTGCTGACAAAGTCCTCCAGTCTGCCCAGAGCTCCGTAGGACTCTAGGACGTGTGCGACCAGAGGCAAGAGGACAGGAGACGTGTAGACACCCGCAGCACATCCCTGGTCTGGGGTACTCGTCGACTTGGTATGAGATGGGTGTGGCGCAGAATCGGAGCCCAGGAAGAATCGCGGATGGCCTGGCAAAGGTTTAACATCGATATGGATGGCTCCAAAGAGATCATAGATACCTTCTTTTATGACAGCCCTCAAAGCCTCCCGATCGTCAGGGAACTTTGCTACAGGTTTGCAGTAGTTGAAAGATTGTCCTGCCCAGTCGTCTACAGTGAGGAATAGATGATGTGCGGTGATGGTGCACGCGACTGTGGGTCCACAAGATTTGACTGCCTCGACGGCGGCGCGCGTTGTTGCGTGTTCGAGAACAATACGGAGTTTGGGGAATGCTTTGTGGAGTTTGAGAAGGTGGGGAAGGAAGGAGGGCTCAGCGTTAATTATATGGATGTTCTTTCGACCCAAGGAATGAGCGTCGTGTATTCATTTTCGGTGTCGAGGGACTTACCTTCTCAGCATCGGATGGAATTTCCCCGTGCAAGTTGAGGACCATATCGTTTTCTTGCATTGCTTCGAAGATCGGGTAGTACGTCTCGTACGATTCGATACCGCCATCCGAGTTCGTCGTGACCCCTCGAGGGTAGGATTTGACACCGACAATACCAGCTTTGGCTGCTTTGTGAATTTCTTCAGGAGTTAGGGAGGGTGAAAGGTAGAGGGTCATTAGATATTCGACATTGGGATCGATTTTTTGAAGGGATTCTTTGTAGGCGAGGGCCTGTTCAGTGGTTGTGACGGGCGGCTTGAGGTTGGGCTAGGATGAAAGGTTGAGGGACTAAGAGACTCCGCATTGGTGTTGCATTACGGGTTTTCGTACCATGATGTATGCAAGCTGGAAGCCTCCTTGCCGGACATGGGGAGTAACGAGCTCGGAGAGGGTACCTTGACGGAGGTGAACATGAAAATCTGCAGGTGAGGGTATTGAAATCTCCATGATCGAGGCTCGATGAAGAGGATTGACTTGCTAGCTGGAGATGATGAAAAAAATCTGCCAGATTTGGAATTCTTTGATGGTACACATAACGGGCAAATTTTTGGGATACGATACAATCGTAAGATGCTGCTCATAACATAGACATAGTGCAATACAGAACTACATGGAGAGAATGGTCGTAGTCTATGGCATATCTATGATTGGTTGCCCTCAGCGAAGTTGAGGAGATCAGAGTCTCCCTGGTCAGAGACGGTCATGACACTACAATCGACGATCAGTTGAACTCTCGTTGCGAAGATGATGATGAACGCACCCGACACGGAACAACTTTCCGGCAGCAGTACCCAAAGCGACGTTGGTTCCAGCAAAGTGGTGAACCTGAGTTTTCGAAAGCATGGCGTAGTACTCAAGCTCAGACTTGCGGAGAGGAGGGCAGTTTCCAGCAATCAAGACGAGCTTGGCTATACAGCGCACACACAACGAGGGGAAAGAAAAAGTAGTCAGCAATCGGGACCTTCTCAGCCTTATGCTCCAGTCCCGTGGATGAAGGCAACTGGACTCTACTCACCTTTGCCGTTACGCATTTGCTTGAGGGCAGACTTGTACCCGAGGGTGTATTTTCCCGACTTGACAACAAGCGCGAGCCTGGCTGCGATGGACTCGGTGGATTTGGCAGCCTTGGATTTTTTGGTGGGGGCCATCGCGGTTGTCGAAGGGTGTCTTGAGGAAAGATGAGTTTGGTTTTGAGTTGAGCACAGGGAACGCGTGAGACGATCCAAAAGTTTTGTCCTGGTAGCAAAACAAGGTTCAAGCTCCGCTTCAAGCCGAGTCGGGCAAGATAAGATTCCATCGTGCCTCGTGCTCGATAACGGATAAGATCCAGTAAACGATCACATGACTCGTCGCGTGTTTTCTGTTCAACTCTTGAACCAAACAAGAACCAAACGGTAACCATCCTCTCGTTGTACACTCCATCAGAACTCGACTGCCAATCCACTGGCTCATCCCATAAATTGTCCAACTTTTTGAAACTCTGTTATGGTTGCCGCTGGCTCCATTACTGTCGCAGGCGAGTAGCCTTTCTATATAGAAACGCTTGGACTCTTTCATTAACACTGGACAACGACAGTTCGTGTGCGGCCACCAACATCATGGGAAGCTGCTCGCCTTCCTGAACCATGTTATGATACTTCATTCCGAGGAGACGGCGCACTAGCGACCCCAGGTCGCGGAGTCGCGAATACAGCACCACTGCGAGAGGTTGTCCAGATTATAGACGACCGGATACTTACATTCGATCCGGACGAAAAGGATAGGGCGAGAGCGTTTGTTGAACGAGGATTTATACCGCCGGGAACGAAGAGGTATAAGGATAGGCGGTTTATGTTCGATAAGGTGTTCAACTGGGAAGCTCAGCAGGGAGATGTGTATGAGGCGACTGCGAAACCGCTGTTACAGGGCGTCTTGGAGGGTTACAATGCGACCGTTTTTGCTTATGGGGTACGTTTTGATCTTCGTTATCTACGACTCTTTGCCCTGACAATCTTCAAAGGCGACAGGTTGTGGCAAGACACACACTATCAGTGGTACAGAAGCGGATCCTGGTATTATCTACCAAGCGATGGCCGATCTCTTCCAAAGGATAGAAGACAGGAAAGAAGAATGGACGACAGAAGTCGTCGTCACATTCCTTGAAATCTACAACGAAGAAATTCGCGACCTCCTCGCGGAGCCTGGTACACATGCCCCACGAGGCGGCCTACAAATACGGGAAGACAAGACCGTCAAGGTCGCAGGTCTCGTGGAGTTGGCGCCGAAGTCTGCGGAGGAGGTGAAAGAAATCGTCTTGCTGGGTAACACACGGCGAACCCAAAGTCCAACACATGCGAACGAAACCAGCTCACGGTCTCATGCTGTACTACAAATCCACGTCACTCAATCCCCCCGAACTGCCGCCATTACCGAGGAGAAGACTATGGGCACTCTTTCTATTATCGACCTTGCAGGTAGCGAGCGAGCCGCGGCGACGACCAACATGGGTCAACGAATGGTCGAGGGCGCAAACATCAACAAATCGCTACTTGCGTTGGGCAACTGTATCAACGCGTTATGCGAGAGTGGAGGAGCCATTCGCCATGTTCCGTATCGTAACAGCAAGCTGACGCGACTCCTCAAGTTCTCATTGGGAGGAAACTGCAAGACTGTCATGATCGTTTGCGTTGCCCCCACATCCCATCACTTCGACGACACCCATAACACTCTCATTTACGCTGAGCGAGCGACGAAGATCAAGACCAAGGTCGTTACACGTAACGTTGTCAACGTGGACCGGCATGTCGGGAGATACGTGGAGGCTATCAACCGGCTCAATATTGAGGTCGCTGAGCTGAAGGCCAAGTTGGCAGGGAAGAGGGACGCGGAGAATGAGGTTGTCAGGCGGAAGAGGATGGAAGCGAGTTCAGAAGTTGAGAGGGCGAGGAATGATATGAAGGTGAAGGTTGAGCAGACGAAGCCTTCAATTGTCGAGGGTGCCTCGTGTTCAGGGAAGCTTTCCGTGGCAAAGACGAAACTGGACACGATCCGTCAACGGCTTGCGAAGTTAGATTCTATGGGGACGCTATCGCCAGATTTGGAGGCCGAGCGGGCCCTGCTTCGATCATTGGCAGGGCCAGAGGAGCAAGCGTTAAAGTCTGACTCAGTGTTCAACGTTCGACTTCAACGGTCATCGAACGCGAGCGCTATGTTCGATGCTACAATGCGGGCGGTATCGGAGAGGAAGTCAGACAAGTTAGATGAGGTTTCGGTGGAGAATGTCAAGTTGGATGCCAGGCTGAGGAGAGCCGAAATGGAGCAAGCGAAGGCTGAGGAGGAGAGAGATGTTATGAGGGGCGCTGTCGATGACATGTCCCAGGCTATGGTTGGATTGATTGGAATACTTGGCCGGTGCTCTGTCCTGGTCAGCGAGGCGGCTGGTATGCTACAGCGCACGTCGGAGGCCGAATCATCGACAACCGCCAGGACTGTGGCTGATATATTAGTCAACTTGAAGGATAGTAACGACGCTGCGTTCACCCAGTTGCTCGGCCATTCGACCGCGGGATACAAGGTGAACGAGTCAAAGTCGGCGTTGGACTCCTTCAAGGGCTACGAAATGTCGTTCACGCGAAGAATCAGCTCAGGGCCTGCCGTGTTACAAAACGCAACATCCAACTCAAGAAGAACCTCTACTCAGGCCTCTCTCGGTGTATCATCATCATCATCTCCTCGACGAAGGTCCCCACGAAAATCCCTGCGCTCGAGCCTTGCGGGGCAGCCTTATAGACGAACGTCCGACAAAGAAAAGAAGGGTTTGAAGCCTTCCAAGAACGTTCAGTGGAAGGACGAGGCAGGACACGGCGATCTGGTTGATGAAGGATCCAAGTTGAACCCTATCGCTCTCACCATAACCCCTGCAAGCCCCGCACCCGGGGACACATCTGCACCATTGCCGTCCGGTCCTCGAACGCCTCCGCAGCGAACGAGTCCTTTGGCAGGATCAGAAAGTGAATGGGAAGACGATAACGAGAAAACGGATGACAGCTTTAGCCACAACTTCTCCCTTTCGCTACCATCTTCGGCTCGCGATAGTTCGTTAGGGGACTTGTCTCTGTCCCGGTCGTATGGCCCGTTGCCCAAGAGGTCACGTCCCAGCCGCCTTGACCCTGGATTCCTGAAGTCGAAAGCTCGAGGAGCCCCGGCACTTGACAGCTTGGCGGAGGGCGACGAAAGCTCCCCCGAACGCGGGGAACGACGGTTTTCCCAGCCTCTGGGAGACCGTAGCATCAACCAATTGGACCATGACGCTAAACCTGCAAGTAAGTCGAAGCAGAATGGTCCCGCTAGTCCGTCGAAAAGGGGGCCATCTACGCCTAGAGGTGCCTCCAAGAGCAGACGCCGTTCAAATATTGGGCCCGTTCGAGGGGAGAAGGGACGGAGGCGCTCGAGCATGATACCCCAACTCTCGCCACCGCCCGGTGAGACCACTCGCACTAGACGTCTGCTCATCAGCAGCACGCCTTTGAAGCGGAGCAAGAGGCTCTCCCTTTCACGCCCTGCGGCTGCTGCTCCAGTAATGCCTCCCCTTAGGCGTCCACCGTCATCGATGTCAATGACATCTATGGCGGATACTAGCACGAGTATCAGTGCTTCCTCACGACCGACTTGGCGTTGAGCTTACGACTGCCACTAATGACCATGATATTTATGTTTATGACCCTTTCCTACTATGCACTCCTCACATACCCATCGCAGTCTGTATAGCACGTCGGTCTATTTACATGTCATTTCTTCGTTCCGTTCTCATTCTTCATCTCCTTGAATATCAGATGTATTCGTCCGTTTCTTTCGCTCAGTCACGACTTAAAGTATGTATACCTGTACAACGAATGTACTTAGACCAAGATCGCCGTATCTTATTTTCTTTGCCCTCGTTAGTTGAACCATTCCCGGTTGTTGCAGTTCATGCTTTGGTTCTAGTGGATCGAAGTCCCGTAGAATGTAACTCATGAAACGCAGTGTGCAATTGACGCAGCACCTCCGAGCAAATGCGAAAGCCGATACACGAAAAGACAAGCTCGAAGAGCCGAACGATATACGGTACATAACTGTAACATGTTATCACCAACCTCTTCCTCTTCCTCTCGAATGTTGATTACCATACGGCGCACCACCCCGTCCATTCGAATAACCGTTATTGTTGTTGTTGCCGTTGTAACCCCCATACCCTCCAGACCCGCTATTCCCATAACCGCCTCCACCATAACCCCCATAACCGCCTGAACCACCAGAAGGTGCTCCATAACCGCCGTAGCCGCCTTGTCCACCACCATATCCACCACCATTGCTTCCATAGTCGCCATATCCTCCATATCCCCCATAGGAACCATTATTCGGCGGACCTCCTCTGCCACCGGACTGATGTTGACGCCCATACCCTCCTCTACCATTGTCGTAATTCTGGGGAGGCCGTCCACGAGAATCGCCCCCGTAACCACCATAAGAGTGGTCCTGAGATTGATACTGGTTTCGGGGAGGACGAGAATCCTGTTGATAGCCCCCTCTTTGGGAGAAGTTGTCGTTAGTATAAGACGAATTGTAACCTCCAGATCTTGAATGGTAATTGTCACCACCGCCGTTCCTCGGGCGATCATTGTAGTTACCGCGTCCAAAGTCATTGCCTCCTCCTCCTCCTCGACCACGGCCACGGCCACGACCGCCTCCTCGTCGGGAGTTCTCTATGTCTTCTTGAGAAAGAATACGAGGAGGCTTTCTGACTCCAGGGAGGAGCAGAGAGCGATGAGGGGCTAATTGCTTCGGGAAGAAGTAGAACACAGAGATGGACCGGTCATTTTTTACGTCTGGCATATTGACTTCTTGTAGAGGAGAAAGGTATGTTGAGCCGGGAAGACAGTCAGGATTGGGGAGGACGCTTCCGTTGATACCCTTGGTAAGCTTTGCGTCGATGGGCAACGGCTAAAAGAAATGAGTTCAGCGACTTTGCTTCTCCAAAAGAGATGCAACTTACATCCGAGAATTTCTTCTTACCATACAGCTGTTCGTAGAACGGATGTACAGAGTGTTCATCTGAGACGAGCATGGCGTTGTTGCCGCACGTGTTACGGCGAATTTCATCCTCGGAAAGTTTGAGGTACGGGTCCTTCATAGCGTCCAGAAGACGTTTCTCGTCAATGAAGGGCAGAAGCGCAACGCCTTGCCATGCCATTCTTTTCCCGTTCATGTCGATCTGGAAAGTCGTAGGGTAGAAATCAATAATGGGCGACTCTTCCTCGGTCATGAGATGATGGAACGATTCCGGTATGTGTTTCCGACTGTCAGGAAAACGTCAATACACCAGATCAATATATGAGGGATGATATGCACCTAGCAGCTGGGAAGACACCCATAAGTTGCTCGTACGGGTTAAAAGGTTGCCCTAGTGTGAACCGAATATCCATCTTGTCCACATCCTCAAAGTCGGCTGCAAAAGGCGCGAAGTGATAAGGGTAATACCACTGCCAAGAAGGTGTCTGAAGGGAGAGTTAGTACATGCAGTGCGAACAAGGTCAAAAGAGAACAACTCACCCCTTGATAATAGTAACAAAGAACCCATGCCATCCCTTCCACATAGCTCCGAGTCAACCTATGCAAGCTTGTTTAGGAAACCACAAAAAAGGTCTGTTCAAACTTACTGTTGTCGAAACTCTACGTCGGACCTCTCCTTACCGAACTTGTGTCGGTAATATCTTTCCTTGTATCCAGGTTCCCATAACCTAAAATCATCGACGGTGTCGCCCCAAATGAGAAGCTGTAGTTCCTCTAACGACAGTATTCTGGACACGCACTTGACATGGTCCTGTTGTGTGACCGATCCATCAGCATTCTTGATCAAATCAAGATTCGTGCTGCTAGGGCCATCGGCCGGCGCCTCATCGTCGTCCTCTGCTGGCTCGTCTTCTCCAGGGCCTTCCTCGTAAGGACGCTTGACACCCGGAGAGCTCTCCTCCTTGTCCCTTACATCAACAGCCATCTCGGCCTCTGAAGACACGCTTTCCATAGTGGCCGTGGCACTCGGTGGTACACTGTTCTCCACAACGGTAGTGACGCTCGCCGTGCGGCTACCAAAGCCAGGTATCTCATCGTCGTCCATGCTTTGGAAAGGATCAACGGACGGCGTTGGTTGTGCAGTGGTTGGTGAGTTGGGGGTAGCGGAAGTGGCTGTATCAACACTCATCCTAATAGCATCCAAAGATGCCGTAGGCTTTGTAGCCACAGATTCAGGTTTTTGAGGCAGCGACAGGTCTGGCTTCTTCGGCGTCGCGTTGGCTGACCGCTTGACCGGAACGAGAGCGTCCATTTCCGCCCTTAGCACGTCCGCTGCGCTCATGTTGGCCATACGAATCGCGGCTCGATTCTTCACCACGTCAGAATTAGACCCTGCGAGGGCTTGTTGTGCACTGGGCAAGTGTTTGAGGGATTCTTCGGTCTGGGGAGCGCCGAGACCTATCGAATCGGCTTTGGCGGCGAAGTTATGGTTCGAAGAGGGACGCTGGGGCAACGAGGCAACGGAACCAGTCGACGCGTTCACGACGCCGTCTTTTTCGAGCTTACGTCGTTTGGCTCTTTGTTCTTCGCGGTCTTCGTCTGTAGTAAGATAGGGAACAGAGAAAGACATGAAGCAATTCGTCAATAATCACATACTCAATTCCAGGACGGACAAGAGGAAAAATGGATGATTGTGTTCGTGACGTGGGCAAAGATTTGATGCGTTCACAATACGGACCTTCACGCCGTTTCCTAAAGATTTCATCCTCTCTCTTCGCCAATCCCTCCAATATGATCTGAGTTCTCTTCAACTCAAGAGTTCCGTGGTTCGTCAGATAACCTCCCATCCGGGGGAGTTCCGTCTTCCATATCCTCAATAGAGTATCGATCGCGCCCTCTCTGATCTCCAGACTAGGCAAGTGGGGCAAGAAATCATTGCCCACGAAGAAAATCAAGAGCACCCAGTCGTCTATAGCTTGTTCGAGGTCCCACTGGAAGGGGAGGTTCGGGAGGTTCAATTCGGATTCGAGGTATTCACGAAGAATGGACACATCAAGCCAAATGAAGGGTTTCTTATCGTGGGTCTTCTTCAGAGAGTTCTCTTTGACCTCGGCAGGCGTGGCCGTACACTGAGCAGCAAAGTGGCCTTCCTGACCACACATCCGACAGGACATTTTGTTGGCATCCTGGAAAACGTCCTCGCGAAGTACTCTGAAGTATGGTTCGTGGGTGGCAAGGGCGAGCATGATCAAGTCGGCGTCCTGATAAAATGGTGAGAATAGAACTATGGATAAACTAGGAAGACTCACCAAACCGTATATAACGTGCTTCGTGTTGGGATCATGACCAGGATTCGTTCTCTGCCGGCGAATAAAGTCCATGATCTTGTGCTCCCCCTCTCCTGGTACACTGGCGTCTGAAATCAACACTTGAATCTATGTTACCCCCAGTTGGGTTAGCGCGCGCAGCATCGAAAGTGAGCAAATAAAACACGTACATTCTTCCAGCCCGGGTCCGAATTCAACTTCGTAACAACCCAATATCTCAAGGACGCAGCTAGTAGGTCCATGAACGGAGTTCCCGGTGTGATTGCGTTTGAGTCCCAAGGTTTCTTGTTCTGTTCTTCCTCGCTAATCTCTTTACCCATCGACGTCCACAAGCGAATATTCTCCTCTCTGGCCTCCTCCTTCTCTTTCGCTTCCTGTGCAGTCCGGAACCGTCTTGACCGTTGCTGATTCATTTTGGCACGGGGCGCAACACCATCTGGGGGGGGTTCATAACGAGTCAGCGCCTGTGTAGAAAAAATAGGGAGCCGCGAAAACGCACCGATGGCCATGAACAACAACTTCCTAGGGCGCACCATGTTCACTACCCGCTCAGTATATTTGAAAACCTCGAGCATCATCTCCTCTTCGGTTGCAGGTGCCTCCTTCCCCTCTGGATGTGTACACGGGTGAACCTAACACCAGAGTTGTTAGCGATGATAGAGACATATGAGGGATTCAAAACGCACGATGCCGTTCATGTCGAGATACAGACAGTCAAATTCCGCTCCGTTTGGGTTAGGATCCGCCATGTTAGTAGGGATAGTGACTAGTTCGTTGTCGTCGTTAGCAACTTGGACTTCGTCATCCTCGACCACTGAAGAGACTTCATTGGGGCAAAGTCAGCGTCGAGAATAGCATATAGATAGGACCAAGCTTACTGATCTTGGGATATTTTCTGCTCAACCAACGGAACAGTGCTGGTACACCCTACAAATGTTCAGTTTCATGACGGTTTGCCGCATTGGAATGAAAACACACCATTGTAGTAAGAAATGAAGTGAGAGTAGGAGAACGAGATTAAAGTAACGGATAAGTAAAGCACGAATAGGAAGTGAGAATGTAGTGGTGGTAGGAACGTCTCGGAAGGGTACCAGAGAGTGAAGCTCTTGGAAGAAGTTGGTCAGCCTGGGCTAAGCGCTCGACGCCCCGCGCTCGTTCCATCTACGCCTGCACGTGATCCGTTATAATTTCTGACTCGATTACTCGTCCCGATTGCCTTTAGTTCGACAAAGTAGTACTGGGTAACAGCGCCCAACGTTCCAAACCAAAATGTCAGCGACAGATCCAGCTTCTACCTCTACGGATCCACAAACTACTCCATCTTCATCGCAAAATTCACAATCTCAGCCCGCTCAGCTCCCGTCCTCTCAGCCGTCACAAAAATCCATGACAAAAGCTGAACGTCGAGAACTGCAGGAACGTCAAAGAGCTGCGAAAGCTGCCGCGAAACAACAACCTGGTGGAGGGAAGGACGGGCAACAGAAACAGGGAAGCGGACAAAAGCACAAAGATTCAACCGGATCCTCATCGAAACCGCCGCCCAAAACCATGGCACCCAAAAGCAATCGACCTAGATCAGAGAGTACTGCTGTCCGAGCGACAGCTGATGCTGGAGCTGGAGATAGCTCATCGTCTTCTCGCACTGGCCTTCGAATATTTACACACTTTGGACTATCCGGACTTCCTACAAAGCAAGTAAAGGTCGCAGGAGGAGATTTGGTTCACCCTGCTATTACAAGGCTCGCTCTCATGTTCGGGGAATTCAAAATATGTGGGGCGAACGCAAGATGCATTGCCACACTAACTGCCTTCAAAACTGTAAGTCTGTTCCAATTGCCTAGAATTAGTCCTCGCTGAGAATGTTTCTGTTCTTATAGGTGATTCAAGACTACACAACTCCCCCTAATACCACGCTTTCGCGACACTTGATGTCCTATCTCTCGCCTCAAATTACCCACCTCGTTGCGGCTCGGCCGATGAGTGTCACGATGGGTAACGCGATTAGACAACTGAAGTTGGAGATCAGTGGAAGTGATATTGATTTGCCGGAGCAAGATGTGAGTGGCTGTCAAGGCCCGATAACGAACGTTTCTGACGCGTCAAAATCAGGCCAAGGACGCTCTCTGCAACAAGATAGACGACTATATCCGTGATCGAATAATTTACGCTGACGAGGTCATTGAGGACCTGGCAGTAGAGAAGATAAAGGACGGAGATGTTATCTTGACCTATGCTCGGTTGGTAATCATTCATGTTCCTGGTCAGTATTCTAATGCTTGCATTTGTAGGTCTTCTATTGTGGAGAAAATTCTCCTTCGTGCACATAGATGCGGGAAACAATTTTCTGTTATCGTCATCGACTCGCGTCCCCTCCTTGAAGGCAAAGAACTTTTACGTTCACTGTCATCTCTTCAGTCTCCCTCTTCACCTTCCTCCCAGTCTGGGATACAATGCACTTATGCCCTGCTTCCCTCTCTCCCTTCGCTGATCCAAGATGTCTCGATGGTTCTTGTTGGCGCACACTCTCTTCATACGAATGGCAGTGTGTATTCGAGAGCGGGGACCGCCATGGTAGCGATGATGGCCAAGGAACACAGCGTCCCCGTCATGGTCTGTTGCGAGACCTACAAATTCAGTGAAAGCGTAGTACTGGACGGTTTCGGGAAGAACGAGCTAGGTGAGAGACTTTCCGTCTGGATGTCTACCGCGCTGGAGATCTAACAACTACCTGTAGCTCCCAGCAAGTTCTCGCCATCCTCCCCCCGGCCGGACTCGAATCCGAACCTGGAAGTCCTGAATCCTTTGTATGACGCGACGCCGCCATCATGTATAACTGCAGTTTGTACAGAAGTGGGGCTGATACCTCCCACCAGTATTAGTTCAATTCCTCTCGCCCTCGGAAAGACGAACTTGTAGCATAGGACAGGACTTGATCTGGTTTGTTAGTTCTACTATGTATTGTACACTGCAGTACTACTGTATATACTTAATCAAGTGTCTAAACGTTTAAACGACTGGGGTGTCCTTGGTACAGACTCTGCAGGGTGGCTGAGTGCGTCATAGATCCTCCTTGTCCTTCTCTACCTTGTTATTGGCTAACCGTTCTCTAATCCAGTCGAAAACTCTTTCTGTAACGTGCTCTACGGGGTGATCAAATATGTAGGGAAGAGCCGGAACGATGGCGAGGCCTGTCATGGTTGGACCCCACACTTTTACGCGGGGATTCTTCACGTTTACAAAGGCCTTCTTCGCTTGCTTGACGGCGGTGTGTATGGTGAGTGCGGGTAGTGCCCTGTAGTATAGTGAGCTTGGGGAATATCCGCTGAAGAGTCAGAAAAACGACGCACATTGAGGCGATAGATTGGAACGTTGCCCGTTGTACTGCAATTAGACTGATCCTTGTGGGTTCCGAAAAATTTGCGGCTTCGAGGGCTGTAGGTCCACGCCTATGCGCCTTGTAGGATTCATAGGCAACATCTCCAGATAGATATAGCCATGATACGCCATATGCAGCTGTAACGGCCCATGGAGGCACGACAGGTCGAAACGCTTCCCCAACGTCACTGGTGTAGGCTATATATCGAGAGGAAGCACGAAGAGCGGTTCTAAGACGAGCACCATATGCTGCGTAACGAATCTCAGAGTCGACAGAGTCAACATTCTCGTCAACGAGTTCGTCAACAGTGGCGACCACGGTCGAAGTGGGTGAGGGTGGTTCGGATGGTGAATGTGTGGGAGACATAGAATTACCGGGCGCTTGTTTCTTTCACTCTCTTACCACGACGCACGTTATTCAGCGTTCATCGCATCTATGCAGACCAGGTCGGCATCTCGCTCACCAGTCCCGCTACCCGTCATTGCTCGCGATAATGATGAGGAAGCTCAGCAGCCCAGCAAGATTTCTGCATACTACTCCCTTGTCTTTCCCCATTTCACCTTTTACATTCAGACACTGTCAGTGACAATCGGTCGACGGTGTTCTCCCCCTGCTCAGCCATCAGCATCTTCCTCGACAACGCCGGCGGATCCTGTGCAAGTAGACGTTGACTTGGGAGCACTGAAGAGTGTGTCGCGGCTGCATGCGAAGATTGAATATGATCAAGAACAGGACCGGTTCGTGCTGCAGGTTATAGGTCGGAACGGGGCATGGGTAGACGGAGTTTGGCAAGGAAGCGGTACTCGAGCACCTCTAGGAGAGCGTTCTCAAATCCAGATTGCCTCGCGCATATTTCACTTTGTTCTTCCACCACCACCTCCCCCCGAAGATTCACCAAGTCCTCCGAGTGAAGAGGTCGCATCTGACTCGCCTGCAACGGCGACGACGGCCACAAATGCAACGAGTCATCGCGCCAGATCTCCCTCGCTTGACATCACATCCATGACGCCTCCGGAATCGTTACCAGAGCCAGATCCCCCAGAGGATCCTCCCGCAGAGTCCAAGCCACCTACTCCTCCCCCTCCAGCACTGGCAACGCCGGCAGTCTCTGGAAAGCTGAAGCCCTCGAAGAAGCGAAAGAAACGAGAGTCCGAATCTGCGACCGTCGACATCCTCTCCCCCGAACCCTCCCAACCGCTACCCCAACCTCCTGCTGCAGGGCCGTCGGGAAAACACCCCAAAGTAGAAGAGCCGAAGCCAAAGCTACCCCCAGGCGAGGAGATGCCCCCAAAGCCTTCATTGACATACGCTCAGCTCATCTTCCGGGCCATCAAGGCGCTCAATGGGAAGGCTACGTTGCAGGAAATTTGCGCTTGGATAGCCAAAGAGTTCGATTACTATCGCTATGTTGAGGGAAACGCTTGGACGGTGCGCTTTCTCATGTCTGGTTACGTCTACGTGTACTAATGTGACTTCATCTTATTTCTGAACAGAGTTCCATACGACATAATCTTTCTTCTGGACGCGCCTTTAAGAAGATGGAACGATGTGGAGGAGATCGGGGGAAGGGGTTCTTTTGGTCACTCGACGAAGCCCATTTGCACACGTTAGAGGAGCAAGATGCTCGGCTTCTTTTGAACGCAGCTTCGGGTGGTAAAAAGGGCGGTAAGGACAAGGACAAAGCTCTCGAGCCCGCGTTGAAGAGAAGTGTCAAGGGTGACTCGAAGGGGCCGCTTCCTCCGCCATTGACGAATACTCCCTTACCACTTCCTACCGCGACCAAGACCGTACCGGCCACTGTTGTCAAGCCCAACGGAAAAGTCAAACAAGAGAAGACGTCAGTAGGGCAGACGGGGGTGTTTGCCTATCCCGGTACGGGCTACCCGACCCATCCAAATTCGACGTTGAGTTCAAGCAATCCATATGCGGTGCTAACTCAATCACACTGGGGAATTCCCGGTAAATACCCTTACGGTCCGCACCCGCCGGCACCCCAGCAGATGGTCCAATCACCCCCACCAGCAGCCCTATCCCCGCAGCAGCAACAGACGCCCAGTTCGAGTACGTCTGCAGCTGGCGCTCATTCGGGACAACCTGCCGAACCGACACAACCACCGAAGCCCACAACAACAACCGCGCAATCACCGCCTGCACCCCAGCTCACACCACAACCTTCGTCCTCTACCGCACCTGCCCTCGCTCCATCTTCTGACCTCCCTCCCTCGATACCGCCTGCCCTTGAGACCGTTATCGTTCCCATCGTCATCTCACCTCCTTCTGCTGCACCTCCAAAAGCACCGATGCTCCTTCAGGACTCGAAAATCATATTAGACCCATCAATCTTTTCCGACCTGACCCCTGAAATGTTGAGCGCGTTGGAAAAGCTCGGCGCTAGACAAGCCATCCATGTGCTGACAGGTCATATGACGCGGGTACTCAAGGAACGAGAAAAGAGGGGAAAGAGTAAGAAGAAAGATAAGGATGGGAAGAAGAGGGATAAGGATAAATCGCGGAAGAAGGACAAGGATAAGGATAAAGACAAAGAGAGGGATAAGGAGAAGATGGAGGTGGACGGTCCGGGTGTGGGTGCTAGTGCTCAAGCGAGTGGTGCGCCGGACGCGACACAAGGACCTCCAGAGCGAGCGGAATCGCCAATTGTTATCATTGACGATGATGAAGACGAAGGTCCTGCCCCAAAGCGGCGCAAACTCACGAACGACCCAGCGACAATGGGCAGCAGTCTACCTGTTGTCTCAGGGTTGCAGACAGTGTCTGCCATGTCATGATCCTTCACGAACAGCGATGACGACCACGACGACGACAGCCCAAGATCAAGCTGATAACTTTCTTTTTGGGTTTAGAAACCTTTGGATCGTAATTTGGACGTGATCTTGGTTTGTCTATTCTATAGTATTTAACCTACACTTGCACATACGAGTTACCCTTCATATGGCTTCTTTATACTTTACACTACTCCCCACATTAGTCGGTCGCATTTAGAGTTGCTTTCGCGTTATCTTGTACATGCTATATTATGTCGCACTAAGTACATGTCGTACTTCTGACGAGACTGCATTGCAGTATACGAGTTTGGTTCCTGATGGAACTTTGGTTCTCAGCGCGAGGTACATCGTGGGGGGGGTCATCATAGTCTTATTGGTTACGGTGGTGAACATAAATTCGTAGCTGGTATAGTATAGGCAGACGTTATCGTCGGATATATATGAATAAACTAGAAATACAGTTGGTTCAAGAAAATGAGCTCGAGGTGATTGCGTGGAGTGATATGATATGAATTGTGCATCAAGAAACGGAGACCGAAGAAAGAAGTGAAGTCAAGAAACTATAAGTGAGTAACAAGGAATCAACCGCTCATACCCGTCATTGGCAGTGACGCTGCCTTACCATTCCCTATCATATCCAGAATCCTCCGCGCTTTCCCTTGGACGCTCTCACCATATGCCTCCGTCTCCTCACTCGTGAAAAATTCCAATTGTTCGCGCAGCTTCGGAACATTCCAGTTCTCCCTGCACTTCGAGTCATGGTTGCGTGCAGCCTTGACGAAAGCATCCTTCATCATCAGCATCTCCCGAAAAACTCCATCAACCTCGTCTCGATCGGCCATTTCCTCCTGGTTCCCTTTGAGCTTGTAGCACATGCGACCGAGCACCCCGTGCCACTGGGCGAGCTGCACGTTGATACCATGTGTGTCAGTCGCGGGCACAAAATTTGTCGATGTCTGTAGAGGTTTCGGATTGGACACAGCTATGGAGCGAGCAATAGTGCGAGGACGTGATTCAGCTTCTTTGGCATTGGTGAGTCGAGGTTTGACCGTAGGTCTAGGTTTCGTGGGTTTATGGATGTTGAAGAGAGGATTGGCACTGGTAGGGGTTGGAGAGGATAATTGCGCGGCCGTAGAGGAGTAGGAAGTGGAAGGGCCTGCAGTGACCTGGTTGTACGGAAGGATTCTTGGACGCTTCACCGAATGCTCGGTCAAGTCGTCGTTCGCTTTAGGCCTCTGTTTCCTCTTCTTCTTCTGGTCCCGGGTATATATTTGGATGTAATTCCGAGACGCGGTCACCGGGGCTGCAACAGGAGAATGGTTGGCGGCGGCATGCGCTAGAGGCACGGACGAAGAAGAGTCGGTCGAGAGCGTTGAGTTAGTGGGTGAAATTGGGGACACTGGATCTTCATCCCTCCCAACGATCCGCAACGCATCCTGGCGCGTTTGCTGCCCAGCTTTCAGTGAACGGGGGTCGTTGGATGCAACGTTGCTTGTAAAAGGCTTTCCTTCGTCTACGCCGCTCGGGGCATGGTTGCGGATGGTCTGAGGGATTTCCTCAACTTCGGAGGTGGGTGTAGCTGAGTGTTGGCGATCGGATGAAGGCAAGTCGGAAGGGTACACCAGCTCGTCGAAAAGACTGTCGTCACTGTCGTCACTGTCTTCCTCTTCATCTCCAGCCTGCTCGTTGTGACCAAGATTCTCTTCGTCGTCATTCGCATCGACGTCATTGTCAGTGCTGTAAGTGGCTCCCGCGTGGCATTTTTCATCGCAATCGTGAGATGGAAGTCCTGGTTCTGGCGAGGGTGTTGGGAGCCGCGTAGGGGACGACAACGGAGGTTCCGGGTGGTCGTCAGGTGGGTCGCTCGCTAAGAATGGTGTCACGTCTCTTTGGAGGCTGCGATGACTTGTGCATGCGAAGGGTTCGGGGGTTGTATGTTCTGATACTGGTGTCGGGAGATATGTTTGCGAGACGAAATTTAGGGTACCCGTACTTTGTTCAGTTACTTGAGCTCCTGCCTCTGAAGCCGCTCGCGGGTTGGGACCGAAATCATTTGTCTCCCACTCCATGGCGTCGGAGTTATTATTCTCTGTAGACATCATATTATTTTCAGGCTGTGACTGCTGAACTGGTGTGGACCGACCTTCAACCTGCATATTTTCTTCCTCCTTTTCATTGTATATTGACCGAACTGCATCTTTGTGAAATTCCGCGGGTGTTTCTGTGATTTGCTGATGGAGGTTGTGATGCAAGAGATCCTTGCTGTGGAAAAGATGAATCAGATTGATGCGCCGTGACGCTTCACGCAACGCTTCCTGGGAAGGCAGTTGGGCGCTCGGCGCTGATGATGTGAGCGGGCCCCGTGTGAAGGTTATCACTTGTGTTTTCGCCGTGCTGCCATCATTCCCCCTTTCAACATTGCCACTATCATCTAGTTGATGATCTGCATCCACTGGTGTAATGATAGGTGATTGGCTGTCAAAAAATTTGGTAGAAAATAGGGGTTCTGCCCATTGAACTCCTTTCAAAGGTGTTAGTTTCTGTACATCCCATAGTTCTTCTGGTAACTCACCATCAGAGTTTGGGGAGTGCAATCTAGTAGAACTACTAGATTTAATGCATGAACGACGAGAATGTTGTGATGAGTGTTGTTGGCCTTCAAAGGCATTGTCTGTAAGGACAACAGTCTCTGGGCTGCTATTCTGTGGCATATTCTCTAATAGAATAGCCTGAGCTGGAGCACAGACATCCTTTGAAGATTTGGGTTGTTTTAGGCCCAAGTCTTGATCATTGTCATGACCTTGAAGCCCAATTAACATCTTGAGAGGTGTTAATTCAATGATGTAATCTTGATGGTGATGATGGTATTGGTTTAAAAAGAAAGAACACAAGATTGGACCTCCAGCTTCTTATATATACAGAATGTTTGGCTAATGTTTGGCCTGTATGTGGCCCTATTTGTGCTCTAATTTTCACACTGAGTCACAGAACCATGTGGAACCATGTGAAATTCAACCCTAATAGGAATGGTCCAGGCTTTTGCTCGAATATGATTGGTTAATCCGCTCTGTCATCACTTCCATATCTGTCTAGATCTGTATACATGACTCAGGATGAAACTTCTCCCTATCTTGTGTTCTTATCTGATTGTTGAAGAAGCAAGCATATGTTCTAGAAATCTTTCCAGAACCTGAAAGGCTAAAATTCCAAGAAGTTCCAAATGTGGATCAGAAAGTTCAAACTTGGACACCCCTTTAAACTTTGGAACACTCCACATGTGAAAATTGAATCAACCCTCTGTTCTTCATATTTATAGCTACTGGACAGGTGGACAATGCTGCAGCACATGCCACAAGCAACTCATGAGTCATTTGACAGATAGCAGTTGTGGCATTGTGACTTATAGTGAAAGAAAGCAGTGAGGAAAGTGTGGCAGTGCAGAGAACCCAAAGGAGCATAAGCTGAACCAATTTCCAGTTTTCAGTTGGATGTCCACCTTCTGACCTTGAATCTCTCTCTGAGGTTGTGGGGAGAAGGTTTTTGAGTGATGAGACACACTGCTTGTATGTGACTATGTGACCAAATGTCAGTCACGTCACAACGTCATACAGGGTGTGACAAAGACAAGATGCTTGAGAACCTATGACAGCTTCACAAGGAGAAACATACCACTAGCAAACGCATAACAGGAGCCAATTTGCAGATTTTGGTGAGTGGTCCACTCAATGTTCATACTGTGGCATTGGACATCATGATGCCGTGATGAGTGACCCAACGGGGTCACGTCTAAGCGCTAGTCACGCAAGCGCGACGCGTTTGGCGCCCTGCACAACTTGACCTTCAACCGACACCATGGACACAGAACTAAAATGTAATCGCTTGACGTGCCGCAAATCCTTGAACGACAAAGCAGTAGTGGTGCGTATCTTTCGAAACTCCCAAAGTCTTCACGTTCATCTACCGTTCGATCCATCAGACGACTTGTGAGTATCCAGGAAGCATCTTGCCATGTAATAGGAGTTCACGATGGGATTGTCAGGCTCTCATATATTCTGCGGTAAGTCAGAATGTATCGCCTCAGAAGCGACATTGAACCCCATGTCCTACAGTCGAATGCGCCAATGAACTTTTCAACGCGTCTCGTCTATGCCCAGGTTCGTCCTGTTCGCTGAGGAGGTTGGGATGCATGTCGGGTTGAGAACGATGTACCAGCTTGCGAATCTCAACTCTCCGAACCGTGCGTCCTTTTCAATCGTACTGATGGCCCAGAACTGTCCTCATGAATCGGTTAGGGACGACGTAGTGGTAAGGCGCTTTGAGCGTATCAATCCATCGCAGTTTTCAATCCTGTGCGACAGGTCTGCTCTTTACACCCATCCAACGACTACAAGACGGTGAAACGACGTGCATACAATAATGTTTCCTTGCGGCTCATTCAATCCCAAGTCGGTTCTATCAGGATTGGCGCCTTCTATCATCCTAGAAATCTGCAGTCGGTCCGTCCTTCGTCCGCCGTGTCGGTATGACTTTGAATGGTATCGTGCATAACGAGTAGCGCGATCGCTTTCTGGCAGTATCAAATCCACCAAGAAAAGTAGTCGCCGGATTCATTCTCGACGCGCAGCACGCTAACTCACATTTCCCCCAAGCACCTTCCAGCAAGCCGTCTTGCGAAATCTCAACGACAAGAACTCCCAACTACAAAAGCAACTTGATAATGTCATTCGAGAAGGTAACGTTTATTTTCGCCATTATTAACGTATGACTTCCTCCGTTCTATGATAGCGAATAGCGAAATAGCTCTGTTGAACAACAAGAGAACCGGTATGTCCGCACTTTGTGCCCTGAAGGATTCCCTCGTGTTAATTACCTCTTCACAGAATTAGAGCGTGATCTCGAAGTCGAGAAGCGGAAGGTCAGGGATCTGCAAGAGGCAAATCGGGAGGCAGAGAAAGAATACCAGAAACTGAAGGTTCGCGTATCACCGTTTTGACTCTTTTCCTATCTCATTTCCCCATTTTCGTCAGCTGCAACACGACAAGATCAAACGGAAGACAGTGCTTGCTCCCAGTCTAGCTACGAACGTCAACAACGGCACAAATGAGGAGCCACGTCTAATGAAGACATTCCCTCCGGGTGTGGCCAATCCAGTCGACATTGGTGCCGTGGTTGGAGGAATGGAGGCCAACGGGGTACGCGCCCTCTCGCAGATATTTTCGTCTTGATTCGTTCATTCTACCTAGATTCAACGAACGCCACTTGTCAACCGCAACGGGACATTCCCCGGGTTCCAAAGGGGAAGTCGTAGCAGCAGCAATGGCAGTGGCGAGGGGCAGGGGTGGGCACAACCTCCTGCGGTCAATGCGGTTGCACATTACCAGTCGGCACATCCCCAACAGCGCGGATGGGGTCGAGGGACGATCCAGCAGCAGCAACAACCCAACAAACGCACATCACTAGCAGTCGATTCTACACGCGCGGGATACATCTCTGACCGCTCTGACAGCGCGAACGAAGTCGAAAATCTACTTGTCACTGGGGACCACGGACCTCCTTACGCCAATCGCGTTTCAACCTCGGGATGGCAAGCTGCGCCGAATGCCATTCAACGTCCACGGCCGTCTGCCGGGGCTCAACCTCAACGAGGTCAGCAATAGATTGCGTTACATGGTTCTGCTTTGACCTTCCCGTAGTCTTTTCCGTAAACCCGAGCAAACGGCCTTCTGTCTCTGGTACCTTCAGGCCCGCTCGAATCTCCGGTAGTCGTTGATGGGGTCAAACATGCTATCAGTCGGTTTTCTTGTTCCTAATTCGTTCCTATCATGCAAGACAAGGCTGCCTCGTTTCGTTTGCCCAAACTCTACAGGACGGTGAAATATGTACTTCCACCGAGGACATGTACCTATATACTATTTGCCGTCTTCGCGATGTGAACAACGCTTCTCTCAGTGTTTGTCGGTCAGGCTTCGGCGTATTGTCATGAGATTGGAAACTCGAATGTCGTAGGGGACACGCGAGCTCCGGTAACATTTCGCAATGCATAACTACTTAGATACGTATGAAGTATGAACGATCTGATACGTACAGAGCAATTGAACGGGGTGAAAACGGGAGTTGGGAAAGGTAGAAAGGCGGGCGGAAGAAATGAGGGTTGATTCGGGAGGGAGGGGTACAAGAAGGGACAGTGGGGTAAAAAAAGGAAGATAGGGAGATGCTTCAAGAAATATCAGATCCGAAAGTGAGTACTAGTCGGGAGAGTTTGAAGAGAAAAATGATCAAGAGAAAAGAGGTAAGGAGAAGCGCGACGATGTCGCAAGTAAGATGTTTTTGGATTTTCGTTTCCAGAATCTATTAGCACACCGATCCGGGAGGGTGTCTCCAGCCGGTATCCGTGACGTGAAGGTGGGGTGACACCAAATCCAGAAAAATCGTAGACATCGCGAACGATGGGATGTGGGCGCGGTGAAGCTATGCGGAGGAGGGGCGGGGAGGGGAGAAGTCGACGGAATAAATACCGAGGATATCGAGGTCAAAAGAAAGGAAGAGATAGGAAGGAAGTGCGACACAAAACATCATGAAGAATAAAATAGAAAAGCACGGCGGCATAGTTAGAGCGTGCAACTAGTTGAGCAGCAGAAAGTGTAGTCCGTATGATGGAGTCAACCAAGATAGGCTGTTATCGGTGTCCAGTTTCCTCCAGGGGAAACGTGGACAGTACATGAGGTCGAAACCCCACGGACGTTGATAAGCCAAATCGAAATTATGTTTGAATACAATGAGAAGAAAGGAAGGGCCGTTGTTGCGTAGAGGCAGAAGTGTATGTTGAGGATATGAGGCCCATGGAAACAGTATGACACAACTGACGACGAGAAAGACCAAAGAATCGAATATGGACAGTGGAGTCGGAAAAGAAGTCACAAATACAACCATCGCTTGGGGAAGTGACTGTGTAGATCACCAAACGCATTAGTGCCCTTGGTATGTCGGACGGAAGTGGTATGGTAGCGTGGCAATGGCAAACGACAGGCGGAAACATGCAAGTCTATTGAGGAGCTTGTAAAAAATCGAGGTGCTCCTTTGATGCAGAGAGACAACGGGGGAAACGACGACTGGGCTCATGTCTGAAGCCACGTATAGTTGGCTGGGAGAGGTGCGAAGAGCGTATGATGGTAGGCATACGTCGAGCCCCAACCGCTCTGGTGGCGAATCGGTGGAAGTTCGAGGCCCATATGCGGTTCGGCGTGCCTCAAGTCACTACGCGACTGAGAGAACGAGCGCATATGATTACGCAACTGTGAAGTATCCTGGTCATGAGAGAGTGATTGCGAACGAGAATGAGACATTGGGAATGGTGGGGGAACAAGTAAAGGAGCACAGTGGTTATAGACCGGAGGAGGTGGCGGGTGCTGAAGAGCAGGCATTTCATACGAATAGCCAATGCCAGGCTGAACCTCAGCAGTTGAGTAGGCATTGAACATCCACTGGCTCTGGTAAGCCTCTCGGACATGATGGTATGATGGAGGTGGGGGGTATGCAGTGAAGTTGTTCGCGGGAGTGGGTTGCACAGCAACGTAGCGTCCATACATACGGTTGCTGTCGCGAAGTATGGGTTCATCGGCAGCTGGACTCCACCTCGCGGGGGGAGGAAGACCTTTTCCTCCGTTTTGGCTCATCTCCCAAGACGTCGGTTTCTCGCCCATATGGTAGCTGTGACGGTTGTTGCTGATGTTGCTGATGCGCCTCTTTGGTACGTACTCCTTCCTCAGCGGTCCGTCCCCGTCGAGATCGAACTCGATGGGACTCGTCGCCTGTTCCTTCTGCATCCGCTCCCTCTTGCGCTCCTCCAGCCCGAGGAACACAGGTTGTGGGTTCTTCGGGTCGAAGTTGCAGGCAGCCGGTGCTTGTATGATCTCCTCGAGTGCCATGCGAATGATGGAGGAGGGGTTAGAGGAGGGACGTCCGATAGGCTGAGGATGGGCAGGGGACGACAACGCCATATGATACGACATGACGTGGGACAACCATTGCGACCAGTCCTTCGGGGAAATGGACAGGTCGTATCTGAAGATGTCGAGAGCCAGCGACTCTAGCTTGTTCAGGCTCTGAACTGGGATATTGGAGATAGTGTGCCTGGAAAAAGAAAGCTTAGTATCTGGCGGACGGAGCTAAGCGAGGAACGTACCATGTCTTGTTGGAGAACGTATGGTCGTCCAACCATTTGTTTGCAAGCATACATCCCAGCACGATCAAGCGAAAAGGTGCCGTGCCTTCCATGGCTTCCCGGTCGCTGTTTCGATCACCGAACAGGGCCAACCTGAAATGAAGCTCCCTGACATCCATGTTCGGCGGAGCAACGCCGAAAGCAACCGGAAGCTTTACGATGTACCACAACGCCAAAAAGATCGCAGAGGGTTGGAGAAGGGTCGACAGGAGCAAGGAATGGACGGATGTGGCCAGGTACGGTGGGGGAGACGCGGCGAAAACCTTCATGGCGGCGATTCTAATTTTCAACCAGACGTCAGTAACCCACGGTCAGATATTGATAATAATAAAACTCACGGTGAACGAGAGACAAAAGAAGGCAGGTTGCTACCGGTGGTGCAGGCTTTCCAAACGAAGTTGGCAATCCAGTCCGACAGTGGCTCGGAGAGTTTCCGATAACCTGCGGTGGCGGTAGGGGCAACAAGGTCGGGGACCGCTGCGGGAGCTGGTACAGGCTCCTGGGGTAGCTCGGCTATGGGCGGCAAAGAATAGAACTGCGCCGTAGTTTTGGCCTCTTGACACCATCCTTGAGCAGCATAATGAGTGGCTGCAACAGCCTGGTCGACGTATTCTACGAACGGGGTGACGGGCTCAATGGGACTGGAACCGAAGTCGTGGCCGGTACTCCCGGTAGGTGACTCGTCTTCAAAGAAGGGAGTAAAAGTAGCCCCTCCGTACATGTCGTCGGTATCCACTCCGGAAGTAAGGCGATCCACCCCCATTTCCATCGCACCGTTTCCAACTAGCGCACGGGGGTCATGAGTAGGCTCGTCAAGGTAGCCCTGGTGGGTAATGAGATGATGAGGATACATTTCGACGTCCTCTTGGTCAACGACAGTGAGGTCCTGCGGCGAAGACAACAAGGGCGGAAGACACGCTTCAGCGCGAGATCCTTTAATAGCAGAAGCGTTGTCCGCAACTGCCAACCCCTGGTGAAAACCCTGCTGGACGCCGCGGCGCTGGTGAGGGCTGATGTGATCTAGACTGGAATCTTCCTCCCAAATCCTGCGTGGCTTGCTCCTTCTCCACGACGGCAACGAGTTGATCCACTCTTCTCGAGTACCAAAGGACGGAGGTGGGCCGGTAGGAGACACGGGGAGAGTTCGTGTAAGATTCCTGAATGAGGCGGTTTTGCCGTTGTCAGAGAGACGTGGCTTGATGACTTGGTGGGCAGGTGGTTTGGAAACGCAAGGAACTGGAACTGGCATCTGCTGCGAAAGGGATAGACGAGAGAAACAGCCAACTAGAAGAAGGCTGTAGACTCTTGCCTATTGACGAGGACTGTCTTCTGCTTCTCGGAGCAGAAAAGAGGACTCGAAGAGGTCGTGAAAATAGTCGTGAAGATGGATAAAGAGACTGCAAAGTAGACCAGGAATTGACTACAAGGACTGGCAGACGCACAGCGAAGGCGTGCCTTTTGGGATCTGCAGAGGGAAATGGGGAGGGAGAGGTGGTGACGACGCTGCTGAGAGGTCACCAGGGATTCCGCAGGCTGCAGAAAAAAATCTGCGAGAAAAGATCAGGGAAAAACGATCTCTTGAGCCAGGCCTGGGAGAGGCAGAGAGGAAACCAGGAGAGAGAAAAAGAGAAAAGGCCTGACAAGACCTTTACAGCGAGATTTATCGACCTGTGAGAGTCGAAAGCCGTCGCCGGGTTCGAGCGTTGCGTTCAAGTTGGGACCCTTGGCCCTCACAGTCATATACGGCATTATGTAATCCATTGCCCAAACGTGGCAGTTTTCGTTTTTCATTTTTTTCTGCAAATTTCTCAGCCTTTCCCAGCCCGCGGCTCGGTCCCGTCCCGTGGCCACAAATCTGTCATATACTTTTGTACCTTGTGGTCCTTGTGGTTGTCCTTCTCTCACATCGATGGAATACATTTGGGACATCTGGACCACAAGATTTGACTTAGCCTCCACCAGGGTTCCATTATCTTTCTCAGTATCGATTGCGGGGTCCCGTTCGGATCTCGACGGTCACAACGACTGCCAACAGCCTCTAACAGCTGAGACTTCGCGGGCGAACCGGCTACGATCATCTTCGTTTTCCGCTTCCGCCAAAATCCTGACTACATTCGAGACACTGGAATATGTAACTACGTCTTCGTACGTACAACGTATTGGGCTATCTGTCGAGATGGGCGGTAAAAGTAATATGCACCGGCCGTTGCATCCATCAAGATTGGAATCCTGGTTCGCCAAGAGGCGTGAATGGTCGTGACAATGCTCGGTATCACAGGGATCCTTCTCGCAAGACTCCCCCTCCATAGCTCTTCCGCGAAGCTTCCTTTGCACCGACACTACGGTCGGTCAGGGCATCCGTCACCACCCCTCTAAAACAGTTGGATGAGCCACACTCAACGCCATGACGCCACCATCCCAGCTAAGTGACGTCGCTGGATCCCATATCATGGCTCACCGCGGCTCATCAGACGGCGCCAGATACTCCTACAGGATTAAAGATGTTGAATATAGCTCCTGCATTGAACCCGTATCGATCAGCGTAGTCCTGATATGGAACGCAGAACAATAAAATAGAACCCAACTAACTCACCTCAGGCCAGGTGACCGATATAATTTCGCGGTCGGATTGTCGGAATGTGGTCAAGAGATTCTTTTTCCATCACCGGTCGGTGATATGTAGATCTTCCAGTCCGTTGCGTATTTCAAGGGAGGAGATCTCTTGCAGGGGAGTACAAAAGCACGGCTCCATGGGCGCAAAAATGCACCGCGTTGACCCTTGCAAAGTGACTCGGTTGAGGGACGGGTCAAAACTGTACGGAACGACACAAAACTCACACAGCGCACATGGACGTGAGGCCTGAATCCCGGTCTAACTTCGAAGTCGGTAAGTCGGAAGTCGGACGGAATGGGGGTGGTTAGCAAGACGTCCGTAGCCTTGATTCGAGAGGGGAGATCACTGGAGTAATCAAGAGTTAGGTCTATTTCTGCGAGATGTACCCGAACCTGAGGCAAAGACGGTGAGTATGTACGTGAAACATGCTATAAAATCGGCACCGTGCATTAAAAACATCAGACCCTTATCCTGTGTCGGAATATTGGGGTGGCTTCAATCTCGTCGGGCTATTGAGCCCCAGAACGTTGTCCATACTTACCTCAACTCGGTTAGCCGTGGAAATGCAGCTACCTGCCCTTGAGCGATTGACTTGGCGCTACAACATAAGGGGTCGACCAAGTCCATCGGACCAGCCAGTGGCGTAAGCAGCGGGCATACAATGCAGCTTTGACTCCCAGCCGAAGAATCGCGTCGAGTCATTGTATTTCGCATGGATTAGCTGGCAGTCTGACGCTAGTATGGTGACTACATTTCACAAAGTCCGACAAAGGTGTGCAGCGGCGGATTTCCGAGTCCCAGTATGGATTCCAAGGTAAATGTGCTGCAGCCTTATATGGATTACTGTACATCGTTACCTGACGACACATCATGAGTCTATCACCTCTTAAAGGGTATGCTGGATACACGTACCGATGTCGATTACTTTGACCCAACGCGGGCGAGGGTCTTCCCTCTGCAGGCTCTTCAGGCTTCCATATCTGGATCCCCTCTTGTAATCCCACCGGTAAGGCTCAACCTCCATCCCAGAGCTGAGCTTCAAAACCCTCTCTTTATGCGTCGGCAGCTTAGCAAGAAGCTTTTTCGCAGCCTGAATGACATCCTTGTGGTTTGTGAGACTCTCGTTCACGTCTGCCTCGCGTGATTTCATATTCAGCTCGGTAAGTTGCTTGAAACCGACGAGAACATTGATTCGTTCCTGACAGTGAGAGAAACGGAGAGACAAATGAGTAAGAGTCGTGCACGTCCACTCGGCAAACGGGGTTGCAGAAGTAATACTATGAGCACTTCCCGTAATGCCCAGTGCCCAGTGCCCACGCTCACCTCATCTATCCTGTCTAACTGAAGATCCAGGTACTTGAGATTGGACGCTGATTTCACTAAGCCTGATGGGAAAATCAAAGCAAGGGGTCGCTGTCAGTTCCTTGAACAACATAATGAAAATGATGTGCAAGTGTTCACTGACGCTTAAGGGTCGTCATCGTCATTTCCATCCCCTCGAGCCGTTCAACTTTCTTGCAAATCTTGACTATTGGTGCGACGAGTTTCTGCGAGTCGACCCAGCAATCGCATACGACGCGTCGGACCTCCGGGCAACTCAGAAGGAGATTATGCGCTTGAGGAGGTATAATAACCGTCCGAATCTGCGGGAAGGAGAAGCCTTCAAATCCATTCTTGATGAAAGACGTTATCTGGGTGTGTGCATGGACGACTTGCAATGTATGTAGATTGGGAAGAGCTTGAATACAACGAGCGAACGCTGGTAGAACGGTTTTAGGCGAACACCGCGTGAGTGCGACGTTTATGATCCTGTGAAGGGTGACGATTTCAGAATTTAAAGGGGTAGACACTGACAGAGAAGTTTTTGCCGTGTGATACGAACCTAACATAGGAAGCTAGGTCTGGCGAATTCAGTAAGCCTTCACTGACGCGTTCGGTCTTTTTGGTGATCGTCAAGTACCAAGACCCTCCATAGCCCCCTGCTATTCTATAGTAAGTGGTTTTCCACGCTAGAGAATGATAAAGAAGGATAAAGATTAACTCACGTTCATGAGGATAAGCACATAGATCCAGCTGCTCCCATTGCAATGGCAAGCAAACCTCTCTCAGTCTCCTACATGTCTGAGCGAGAGCACGCAGGACTTTGGACCTCTCCAGGACAATTTCAGGAAGCAACGGCGCAGGGCCCTGGGAATGGTCCGGCCTGATTTCCTCGGGAATACCAACAGGCACGTTTGGGAAGTAATCAAGAATCTGTGTCGTGAGTATTTCGACGGGGAGTTTGAGGAATAGTGAATCGTTTTGTTGGATTGGGGATTTCGAATCTTTTGGTTTGTCTGACGGCGATATCGATTTTCCAGAATTTTTCGCCTTTTTCTTTTTGGGAGGCATGGGGGATTCAAGTTGAGTTTGTTGCGGAGTCAATGTTGTTAGTCAGACTCGGCTCGGAGAATCCGAGAACGCGTCCACGACGCGTCTATCGTCTCTCTTTCCTTCGCCGTCATCGTCATTCGCAACAGCAACGATGTAACTGGCACTAAATTCCGCTCTTCTTTGAATTCCACGAATTTGATTCTTGATGCAAAATATTCAGATAGCTTCTCTAGGTTCTCAGGGCGACTCCATTTGGCCATGGCTTCCCTACGGTGGAATAGCACACTCTGTTCTGACCACCAACGCAAGAAACGGTGTGCTCACTTGACGTCAAAGGAGAAATTACATGAATCACGATTGAGGTTTCTCAAGAGGGCTGAGAACCCCGCGTCTGAGTCGAAGCAGCGATCTATTACATGCCGATCTCGGTAGGGTATAGGTATACTCAAGTTCATGTGGCTTTACTCACGGTCTTTCCGACGATAGGAATAATCCTGACCCTGTAACGAGCTACGAATAGCGGTCTCGAAGTTACTATGGTACCCAGGTCAAAATCGATCGAAACACCGGTGTCCGCTACTCCATGATCATGAAACGAGGGTAGTGCGCCTCCTCGGGAGTGTATAACTTGTCATTCAGACGTACCAGACCCCGCTATTCAGACTGCGAGGCACCTGGGAATGAATAGACATCGAGAAGCGCTCTCAGATCGAAGGCCCTCGAGAGAAGCCCTCAGGCCAAGTTCAGGCTAAGCAGCGGGCGGCTTGGTTACGGTACTCTTATTCGTTGCCTCTCGGACCTGACTCTGTACAATCGGAGGACGAATATCGAAAACCTCAACGTTTGATATGATACACGGGTGGGGTCGATCGCGCTGGCACTGGCAAAACGGTCTCCGCTGCCCCATGAAACGAGGCAAGCCCCCGCCTCCTCGGGAACGCGCGACTCATCATCCAGCTCGAGGGTCGTGAGGCACCTATTGACCTGCCGACTTGTCTGTCCCGTGGTAGTTTTGGGGGTTTCACACTGCAAACCCGATAATCTCTCCCCCGAATAACCGCAGACCAGGTTCATTGTACGTATCTAGTATTGCTACCGCTTTGACTGGCTCAAGAAATTACATCCACATCACGCACATTCAAAAACGTTGAAGAGGTGCCGCTACGCAACAACCGAGCGAGGATTCTCTCCTTTTTACGACGTTGAATGAAGTAGCTGCCTCACTGGCACATAGATCGGCCCCATCGGGCTGTGAAGCTCGAGCTTAGGCACCTAGGAACAATGGTATGAGTCTGAGACTACGACCTGAATGCGAAACTGGTTCCCTCACCGGTTTTGATGATTTTGACCTTACGGTAACCCCAATCGTATATATCACCAAAGTGAGCTTCTGAGCTCACCTTCAGAACACACGTCGGCAACTGGGCGACCGTCTCCCTTGCGGCTCGAATAACGTCTTTGTGTCTCTCCAGGGTCATGGCCTCGTCTTGCCAC